>PVIC010010554.1:0-43148 GCA_004025085.1 Thryonomys swinderianus
GCAGAATGCTAGATTATAGTTTCTTTTACTGCTAACATGTGAAGGGAATTTATATAATAGGAATGTGCCTTTGTTATTTGTTCATACCTACTCTGGCAGGGTTCTTGAGAAAGGGTTAATTATTTCTTATTTGTATATAAAGAGCTTTGAACAAGATACAATTCCAAGTAGTATTTGATGCTATGAAAAGCACCATACAGCCATAAAACATTATTATAATTACAATGTAGTTCAGTGATAGTAACTAAGAAGCTGTTATAACAGAGAAGGGGCCCTTAAAGAAATCCAGTCAAATAAAGTCACCATGTGACTGTAACGTTGCTGACATGATGACAGTCGAGGGAGGACAGAATGCCACTTTGCTATTGTTCTCTAAGCAGTAATGTGATTAATTTTCCATGATGATGAAGGGCCTGTATGTAAAGAACCTGTCTCAGGAGAAAGAAAAGGCACAACAAAGAATTTGAAGACCTGAAACGAGTTATGTTTTACCTTACCTAGATCCAGTTGCTTTTAGTACATCTGAGCTTAATAAATAAATTAAATAAGGGAATGTGAAATGAAAGATGTGTACAATTTGAAGTTCAGAAATTCTACTACCTAGCTAACCATCTACCTGTGTGGATAGAAATATTTTTATATGTCGCAGCAGTGGTAGGTGAGGAGATACAGAATGGGGAAGACCTCTGGTGTGACGAAGTCTGGCGGATGTCCCTGATCATTCAGTGACTACACCAGTCACTACATCTTGGCTCATAAAATAACTCTTGGGGAAAAGGTCAAAAAAAGATTAATGGAAAGTTGTTTGTGATCTGGTTTGTTCCAGTTCAGAGACTATACAGAGGAAAAGATTTATGTTCCTTTAACAGATATTTAATAGGAAAACTCACGTTTTGTGTCTGAATGTCAGGATCATTTTCGATATCACACTTAGCAGCTTTGTGTCCTACAAAACACTGCTTCTCTAAGAACAATGCTCCATGGGCTCTTATTTTTCAAAGGTATTAAGCATCTCAAGATCTAGAAATCTTTTGTTTTCATTAAGGCTGCTAAATGCACAGATAACATCACAGTAAGTCATACATAGGTAAGAAAAGGTTAATATTCACGTGAAGTAAATCTTTCTCCCAGTTCAAGTGAGACTTCACATTGCTGTTCACATTGACTGAAATAAAAGGAAAGGCCAGGATCAGGAAAGTATGTTTTCTAATTATTAATGCCAAGATTAGTTTACTATACCTAGTGTATATGATAGCTAAGATATACAGATAAAATATTTTGCAGAAATTGTACATTGTAGTCTAGGAACAAAGAGGAAAGATTTAAAATTATTTTAAATTGAACTTTAAATAGAGAAAACAATTTTTGCAAGTTAATTTTATAACTTAAATGTACAAGCTAATTAATAAGATCAGTATAAACTTGTATGAAATTCAGTGTGTGATATCAATTTAATGCACTATAATTTATCATTTTTCAAGAATACATACCACTGTAAGGGGCAGTGAAGTAGTATTTAGCTAATTGGTGAATAAGAAGAATATAGTTTATGGCTTAGTATGAATCATTGGAAACACAGTCTTGCTTACTTCCTTTCTTCCCCTTAACTTACTCTCCCAAAGCAGCTGTGGAACCTCTTTTCAAATACTGTGTTCTGTCCATAATGTGTTGTTTAGTAGCATTTTATGAGTACTGTAAATTTTTTAACTAAAAGTTTGCTCCAGCTTCTTTCCCTTCTATCCTCCCAGCCTCAAATAGGTCGACCACAGGAAAACACACCCTGTTAATGAGCTGAAGGACTCCACCGAGTCCTCCACTGCAGTGTCTTCATTTACTTCTTTGGAAAATCATTCAACGCACCTATTTCAGAATAAACCTGGTCTTTCTTGAGATTGCTTCTAGCACATGCCACGTACTTTATTTTTTTCTGAGTGATCATGCTAATCATTTTGCAAACAGCAATGTGTCTGTATTTGAATGGACATGGGAATAATATTCCTTTTTTTTTTTTTTTTTGAGACAGGGTTTCACTTTGTAGTTCAGGCTGGCCCTGAGCTCGCTATGTAGCCCAGGCAAGCCTCCAACTCAGCAACCCTCCTGCCTCTGCCTCCCAAGTGCTGGGATGACAGGCGTGAGCCACCACACCCGGCATGGGAATAATATTCTTTTAATAACATAGCCTAATAAAAATAAATGTCCTATCTGCATGTTTCACCTCATATATAATAGTTTCACTTATAAATACATGTATGTACTTCGTGTTTGACACAAAAAGGTTTTATATTTTTCCTAGTTTTGAGATCAAAATTCATACAGTTGACCTATGCAAAATACATTCAGCTTGCATTATGAAGTTTTAAAAACTGGATGCGGTTATCTCATCTGACTGCAGATATCAGTCCACCAGCACAAGGAGTTGACCACAGGCAAGTACAGAAGGAGCTAGGAGATGTCCTTGTCCGTCTGCACACTCCAGTGGTCCTGACTCCCACGACTATTCAGGTCACGTGGACGGTAAGGTTTCAAACATTATACTAAGCTTTCTATATGGTGACACTGTCTATTAATCTAACAAATAAAAACAGAAAAAAAATGCAAATAGATAAGCTAAAGCTAGCAACTGAGCCCCTATTTAAAATCAAGCTGTATTCAGTGACAGTAAAGTATTCCACAGATAGCAGAATCAATGGAGTAAGTTACATATATTGATACAAACATGAATTTTTCATCTTCTGAGTTTTCTAACAGCTTTTTTGAGATATATTTAACACACCCTAGTTAAAGAACCAAAGGAGTCTTTATAAAAATCATCCAGCTGGGCGTGGTGGCTCACGCCTGTAATCCCAGCACGGGAGGCAGAGACAGGAGGATTGCTGAGTTCGAGGCTTGCCTGGGCTACATAGTGAGCTTAGAGCCAGCCTAAACTACAAAGCGAGACCCTGTCTCAAAAAAAAAAAAAAAAAAAAATCCAAAAATCTAATCTTAGAGCCTTTCTTTATCCCACAATGAAACCGTGGGTCCATCCCCACACACTGTCGTCTCAGTACGTTAGCCCAGTATACCCATTCATTTGCTCTTTTTCTCTGTAAATCTTCTTACTCAAGCCTTTTCACATGTAGAGAGTCACATAGTAATTCTTTGTATCTGACTTCTTTCACTCTGCATAATGTTTTCGAGGTTCACTTAGGTAACATGGAAGAATTTTCACTTTAATTATGTTTATTTGGGAAGTATATGTAATCATATTTGCCTTGCTGGTTTGGGAAATTATTTAATAAAAATAAGTTTCTAGTGATGATTTGGTAATACAAAGTTTCTAATATCATTCTAGGTCTGTGTTTTGCACAGCCCTAGTCTGTATTTTCCATGTAATGATCTCTATCCTTTTGTTCCTATGAAGTGAGGGGAACATATTTCTCTTATCATTATTCCGGTGTACAGAAAGAATTGTATCTGTTGTGCTTCTTTATCTCAGTGCCTTCAACCAGATTTGTTAAAAAACAGAACAAAACAACAAAAGAAAACAAAGAAACTATCCAATCAAGGAAATGATTGTGTTTTTCATACCAAATCATTTTATTTTTCATTCTAAATTGAAAACATGTTTGTTCTTTTGGAAGTTTTAAACAGGGTTCTTTTTAGGCTGCTTCTGATACAGGGGAAATACATGTAATCCGCAAACCTGCTAGGTGTCCAAAGTGTAAGTATGCAATCTCTAAAATCAGAGAATGAATTCTAGGAAAACTAGAGGTTAAGATTAGGAAAGATTTATTGAGAAAGAAAACTTCTGCCTAAGAGAGACAGAAGGGGAACCTGGAAGTGAGTGACCTGAGGCCCTGTTTCTCAGAGGATAGTTATGGAGCAAAGCCATGAGGCAAGGTGGGCTCAAAGTGGAGACAGCCAGTAAGATTCAAAAGCTGGACAAAACTCTGATCAACCAATAAGATTAATACTGATTAAAGAGAATCCAAGGGGAAAGCAAATCACATAACAAGAGTATAAGGATTTTCAGTGGAGATCTTTCCTGAGAGGGATAGGTTAAAATCTGGGTGGTCCCCCACCCAGGCAATTAAAAGATTGAAAACTACTTAGAATATCAATCAGTGCTATTATTCATCTGTAGAGGAAGCACAGGGGTGTGGAGCCTTTCTTCAATGTTTCTTGATTGTCTTCTTTGTTGGCTCCTTGATTGAATTTCACCTTGGGTCCTTGGCAGTCCTCCATGTTGGCTCCTTGTTGCCTTTTTGAGGGCCAGTCTATCTAACTGATTACAAGATACCTAATTAGCTTACCTGCCTACATACTTCTAAATGAGGGAAACATTTTGGTAAGAATCCAAGTTATTATGTTTATGATATTAATCCCTGTAGTAACCAGGGGAAGGGAACGTAACTAGAACCTTTACATTGGATTCTAGTCTCCCGTGAGTCAACGGCACACGGCGAAATAATAAGTAGGCAGAAAGTGAGGTTCAGAGAGGCTAAATTCCGGCCTGATCCATGCTACTGTGGGTAGCAAAAGACCCCAGGCCCGCAGCCTGCCACACTTTTTATTCAGCAGCTCTCCAATAACAAAAATGTAACAAACTCAGAAGGCAGGGTAAACATGGGCAATGGAGCAGTTCCACCTTGAAGCATCACAGCATGTGGTAGACCAGAGTCCTTGTTGTTATCCAGGATGAAGGTGAGCTGAGTGCAAAGTCAAGGCAGCCAGGAAGGGTGTTCCAATCATTCCTTCCCAACAGGATTCTTTTGCAACATAGTTAAGTCCAAAGTCTTGTCTGCAGGAAGGCCTGGTCACTTTTGACCTTCTAATTATTTCTCCGAAATAGGAGTGTTCCCAGCAAATCCCTTTATGATTCCCTGAGTTTAAAAGAGTATTGCAGATTAGATCACAATTGCATGTCAGTAAATGGACTGTTTTTTTTTTTTTTTTTTTTTTTTTTTTTTTTTTTTTTTTTTTTTTTTTCAGAAAAAGAGGAGTGAGTAGCCATATTTCCTTCTGAGTCTCAGGCAGCTTGTCACTAAATCCCTCAGAAGCTGTGACTTCTGTAAATCATGAAACCACACATGCTTTTCAAGAGTGTTCAGTATGAACTGTTGTTTAAGTAACTCTCTAAAGCAGTGATCCTATCAGTTGTTGTATACACTTCCATTTTTATTTGAAAAGCAGAAGGGATTCATTTGTTATTACAGGGTGTTGTTCTTTATCCATTCTTAATTACATGAGATAGGAGTATCCAAGAGGTTAAATTTAATGCAATCAAATCATGTTGGGTATGGGGCTAGTTGTCAAAAAAATTGTATTTTATTTTCCCTTAATACTTGCAATTAGCTAAATATATTTGTTGTTTAAATTATGACATTATTGGTATTTAAGCTCCAGATCTTTTGTGGCTTGAGCGAAGGAATATATGTTGCAGTCCAGATATCCAGGTTTGAATTCAATGTAGGCAGGATTCAAGTATCAAAAGCACATAACACTTGGACTAGAAAAGCCAGCAACCCCTCCCAAGGATAAAATTAAAGCAATAAAATTGCCATAAATGCTATTGTGAAAGCCAGGTGAAAATGATTAAAAAAAAAAAAAAGTTTTCCCACAAAAGAAAATAGCAGTAAGTCACTTTCTCAAAAATTATTGTTTTGTATATATTTTTACCCATTTTTTAAAAATATCTTTTCTTAAAAAGCCAAAAGAATTACAGATTCTTAGCGTCACTGGGATTGAGTGAATGCTTTTTAAATAACTTAGCAGCTAAACCCACCAAAGAAAATTCACTAACAATTTTCTGTTTAGAACAAGTTTTTGGCTTTGTCTTATTTTATAATTTGAAAAAGCACCTATTGAGTATTTCATTTAAATATTTGAGGAAAAATGGTGATTTGAAGGTCGTATGTGGGTCCTGTTCTTTTTTTGTATGTTCTTTCTTTAACCAAAGAGTCTCTATCATTGCATATTTCTACTGTTTGCAAAGCACCTTCACCTACATTGATCATTTGATTATTTCTCTGACCTGGGGGTGTGGGCATTGTCTGACAAAAGTAAGGACAGTGAGTCTCAGAAAGTTCAAGAGGGGCTGGGGATTTAGCTCAAGAGATGCCATGGCAACCTTGGACGCAGAAGGGCCTGAGTTTGGAAAAAAAAAAAAAAAAGGAAGTTCAAGAGGCTAAATTGCAGTTTAAAGGAAGCCTCATGGCTAGGAGTATGAAGTTCTCTTCATTACTATGCTTTTTCCTTTGAAAAATTATTTTCTATTCATCAAATGTGCTCATTTCAGAAAGTTGTATAAACTCATGAAGTTATGACCAGACTCGCATTGTAATCAATACAAAGCCCAACTCCCTTATAATCAGTTTATTAATGAAAATAGTAAGAAAGACATGGTTTAACCTGAAAGTGATCACCTGTCAAAATGAGCTCCAGAAGTTAGCGATACAGAAAATATATCCAGAAAAAAGTCTGCATATTTTAAAGGTATTGTTTAGCATTTTCATTTTTCCTTCCATGTGTAACAACAAATTTCCTCTTCCTCAAAATGCCAGAGTGCTCAAAATTAAGTCTAACTCTTCAGTTATTAAGTAGGCCATTATTATATACTAGTTGAAGTCGGTGCTCACTGGAGTGCACAGGCAAGGTTGTGCTGTAAACATTAGCTTCATAAAGTCTCTAAAACACTTAATTAATGAAAACCAAACATGGATAAAACCAATTTACCCTGATTTACAGACTCCCTTCATCTGGAAACAGCTGCTTAATGTTCTTCTTAAAAACACAGCTTGCTTCTTTCAGTATTAACAAGCTATTATTGTGAGTTATGTCTTTCTTTCAGTATATAAATTCACTTAAAGCAAACCCAGAGAAGTTTATAAAATGTAAGCTTAATGTTGTTTTAACATATGTTGCAAGAATTTTTTTGAACTTTGACAATTTTGATGAAAGGCATCTCCCTTTGGCTCTCATAAATTTAACATTTTGTGGCTTGGATGTCTTTTTATAATGTTAGAACAATTGCTTTAAAAAAATAGGTCAGTTGGTATCAGCATGGTAATATGGACGAGAACTGAAGGATCATGAATTTCCATGTTAGAGCTAAATGTGCTTTTCTTAATATATCTTCATACAAGTTCTATTTACTGAATATCTCTGATTATAAAGCTGTCAAAGGGGGAAAGGAATTCCCTTTGTTGACATTTCAAAGTTTGAAATTAGCTAATATAGGAAAAAACATATTCCTACTCATCCAATTCATAAAGTTTTCTAGCTTGAGCACATATTCTTCCATTTCACCCTATTTTGATTAAAGTTGTAACATAATAAAGCCAATAATTTAATGTGATAATTGTTGATCTCCTGCCTTCCTTAGAAAATTAATAAAACAGTGGTGTGCCTAGAACAGAAATGTTAGAAATTAATACATCAAAGAATAACTTTTGTTCATAACATAGTACCATCAGATAAAGAAAACTTTAATCAACCTCAATGTCTGCATCATTAGCTTTCTATTTCTTTTTGCTTCATAACTTTCTTAAAATTAGGTATTTTTTTCAGTTAATCTGTACATTTTATTTCAAATGAAATATTCATGTTTAAGCCTAGAATTTCTACAAATAAGGAAAAGCATTTAAAATTATAAATTAACAAAACTAAAAATCTTTTTCTCCTTGACAGTAAACTATAAAACCATGACAAGATTAAATAGTAAATGTAGAAAGATATGTTTTTTTTAACTTTGTTTAATAGGTAGTCAATTTTCACGTACTTATCATATGTTTAACCAAAACACTTGTAAAAAGATCCAGTTGATATTAATTTGAATTCCAAATTGCACACTGTGATTTAAAAAGCTGCTATCAAATAAATGAAGAGATAAGAATGTTAACATGTCAAGAGTGGAGCCAGTGCTAGACCCATGCTTGTACCCCCACCACTCAGAAGCGTGGACCCGGAAGATTGCCAATAGTCTCAGTCTAGTCTGATCTACACAGTGAATTCAAAGCTAGCCTGAAATTTGAAGGACTAAAACAAAGTTTTAAATTTAATTTTTGTTGATGAGTATAAACCTTCACGTGCATTTTAAGCAGATACACTAGCTTCTAATATTAGCCTTCCAGCTTTCTTGAGCCACAGGGGGTTTTTACACTCTGTCTCTACTCTTTCTTTAGGGTAAATCAAGCTCTATCTGCAGATAACAGAACTTAGGTCATCTTCAGGGAAACTGCCTCTCTATCCTGATTCGGTCAACCTTTTCTCTCATTATAAATTTAATACTTCTAGGTGCACCTCATTCATAAAATTGGCTTTTGCCAATTTTTTTTTTTTTTAATGGTTGCAAGTTGACCATGCTTTGAGTAAGATGATGCCAATCTTTCCCTTGGACACTGAGTACCACGAAGACAGAAACAGACTCTCTCATGATGTCTGTTTTATCTCCAGTGCTTAGCAGAATTCTTGGCCCCAATAATAAGAACACAAAAAAATAAATTTTGGGTAAGTGAAGGTGTTAGTGAATGAATAAGTGGTGAGAGTTGAAATCTCTGCTAATGGCACATTACATCTAAAACTACCAAAATTAAAAAAAAAATGTTAACTGTGAGAAAAGGTTAAGCAAATGAGAAATTAAGCTAAAAATAATTGGCCACTTAGGGCATTAGCAGAACATCGCTCAAGTCCAAGGAGTCTAAATTAGTTATGTGGATAACACAGGTATTGGGAGGCATTCAAACAATGGAGAGAGTTGTTCCATTCATGTGTTAGAAATCAGTTTAGGAGCAATGTGAGTTTTGAGCTGAAGAGTTTATCGGAAGCAGGGAACTGAATGAAAAGGCATAGGATCACTCCCACGAGAGTCAGAAGGCCTGCAGTGGGGCGAGAGGAGGGGGTTCGGCCCACTGCAGTGTCGGACACTCCCCCCTGCCGACTCAGACCCCCTCTGCTCCGCTTCAGGTGGATCGCCAGCCCCAGTTCATTCAAGGCTACCGAGTGATGTATCGTCAGACTTCAGGACTGCAAGCTACGTCGTCATGGCAGAATTTGGACGCCAAAGTCCCAACTGAGCGAAGTGCTGTCTTAGCCAATCTGAAAAAGGGGGTGACTTATGAAATTAAAGTTCGACCCTATTTTAATGAGTTCCAAGGAATGGATAGTGAATCTAAATCAATCCGAACTACTGAAGAAGGTCAGTATTCAGAATTCTAATGGGCACCAAACTTACAGCATGATTAAACCAGTTACTTTTGAGTTCTAGCTTGTCATCTTCCTGGTAAGACTATAAAGGAACATCTAAAAGTGTGCACAAGATGGGTCATTTCCCCTTTTATTTTGAGTATTCTATAGAATCTGATCCAGCCCCTTAAAATGACTAAAAGGCCAAAGAAAATGACTGTTGGCACTTTTCAAACATACATCCCATATCTTATGTTTCAATATATGTATGTTTGATTATAATATATTCCCACATTATATATAGATTTAGCTCATTTGGCTTCAGTGAAGAACAGTCTGTAGAAAACCCAAGAACGTGAAGTATTCACAGTGATGACGCTTTCCTTGTTATGGTAAAGCACAACATATTCTTGTATCAAACTTGTTTTCACCATAGACTTTGGTGTCTTGCCCATAATTTCTGATTTGGAAAGCCACTTGCATGTTTTCCATAGCTCTCTTATTATAGAGTCCCTTCATTCCCCCTCATGTTTAGAGCATTTTAAAGTCAGTCTCCGTTGGACTAAAGTTAATGTGGGTTTCAAGCAGTCCATTTTCTAGTGGCTTCTGTACTAAATGAGAGCCTTATGATGTCATTGGAGTATAAAAGAGAGGTGATCGTGGGTGCGGCGGGGCACACCTGCAGCCCACCCCTCTGGGAAGCTATAGCAGGAGGGTCACAGCTTAGTGCCTTAGTGAGACCCTGGCCCAAAATAAGAAAAATAGAAAGTGCTGGCTATGTAGCTCATTGTGAAATTCCTATGTTCAAATCCCAGTAACAACAAAAGAAGTGAGATAGCAAAGAAATCCTCCCCTTCTTCTGGTTTGCACTAATGGTATGTGTATACTTCCGATTACAAATCCTTTTCCTAGGTGTGTCCATAGTCCAAAGGATGGACAAAACTTTTGCACAAAATTTTTAGATCCTTGTTAGGAAAATATCTATAACTTATACATGCTAACATGTAGATATTACAATCTGACTAAGAGTTTTAAGTTATATATTTCTATAAATATTGCAGACATCAAAAATACTATCTTCACATTGCTTTATGGTGTGCTGTGCTGGCAGCGATAGGAGTGCATATTTTTAATGTGTCCTTAAATTACATTAGGATATATAAATAAAAGAAAAAATAGCAAAAAATATTAAGAATATTTTGTACCCAATTAAATGTTATCATATGTTTCAAATCGGTACCGCTAGTGAGCGAGGGGACACCTTTAATACAGAAGGTTCTCTTTGAAGCCTTTTTTCAAAAATCAATTTCACTGCAGTCAGACTTTTCCTCTGGATTGGACATTTGTCACCGTTCAGTCTGCATTCACCTCTGATTTCTGCGGCCTTGCGAACGTAACAAATGGAACTCAGCTGGGCTATGTCTGGAAACGATGAGCAGTGATTTTGGTTCTTTCACGTGGGTAGGAAGACACTGAGTACTGAAATAATTGACCTGTCAAGAACCAGGCACGGTGCTCTCGCCAAGCCCACGGCAAAGAGAATGAAAAACCAGTTTCAGAAGTGTTTTTTTTTTTTTAGTGGAGTCTGCTTAATAACTACAGGGCTGGTAGACATGTGGTCAGATTTATGTCATCACACCGTATTTTGGAACAACATTGTCACATAGGAAAACAGTAAAGAATAAATTATAGCAGCCAATATCTGGGTAGGTTCTGTGTTGCAATGCAAATATGGTATTTTCTCAGGGAAATATTTCACGATCAATTTACAGAACATCAGAGACCTTATCAACAGACCATTAAAGAATTCTTTAGGATAATAGCTATATTTTCAAAGGACTACACTGTGTAGAGCATTAGATTACCGATGGCTTTACTTAAAAATATCTTAGTGACACCAAGTTGTTTGCTTAACTAACAAGGAGGATTTTATATGGTATTCTTATTTTATTGTGTGTTTGATTTAAATTCAGGCTGATGGAAAATCGACAGTTTTTTTTTTCAGCAAAATTAGTATTTCTTAGCTGTCAAAAGGACTGAGTGGAAGATGCCACAGTAAAATCAGGAATTCTTCTCACTTGCTTTGGCTCAGCGTGGTTGTAATTAGTTATAGGAGAAACTATAAAAGAAGGAAATTACTGACGGAGGGCAAAATCTGCCCATTTCACATTTGACCCAACACGAACCTGTTTTCACTTTTATCATCAGACTTCCAGGTTCATCCATCTAACATAAATTTTACATCTTAAATTTTGAGTCGGCTTTAACAATCATTTTTCCTATATGAGAATCATTTTTCTTTACTGGCAAAGTTTATTGCTGTGTTTTTGTTTTGATTTAGGAAACAGATGAAAACATACCAAAAATGATTCTCAGGAATGCCCCGTTTAGAAATTGCACCTGGTAACATTTCAAGATATATCGTCTCAGAATGTTTTTGGTTGGAAACAATATTTTTTAATTATTGTTTTGTTTTTTAGAAATAGCCAATCAGTGTTTAAATAATCAGTGTTTGAACATCAGATATACCTAGGTTCAAATTCTGACTAGATTACTGATATAGTTAAGGTGTTTGCTGTAGTTTTTTTCCTCATTTGTAAAACCGAGATGAGTTGGTTTTACCTCTTCAGGATATTGTGAGAATTAAAATTGACATTTAACTCCACACTGGCCATATTAAAACATTATTAGACTGTTAGCCCTTAAATTTATTATTGAATATGTATTGCTACACCTGTTATATTTGCTTTTCAACGTGCATTGAACTTAAAGGCTATATGTCAAAACATGTGACTGTTGAACAACGTCAACTACTAGACACCACTAGTCAGAACTACTGGAAGCTAGAAACTCTAGGTCTTGTCTTTATATTTATATTCTGTGAGCAGCATAAAGTATAAAGGGATTCACAGTTTATGTTTATTCTAATTATTTCGTCTGCAGCCCCAAGTGCCCCTCCACAGTCTGTCACTGTGTTAACAGTCGGAAGCCACAATAGCACAAGTATTAGTGTTTCCTGGGACCCTCCTCCACCAGACCACCAGAATGGAATTATCCAAGAATACAAGGTAGGACCTGACGAAGAAGAAAGCTCACGAAGTTGCCTAGATATAATCAAAGCTGGCCTGTAAAGGTTCTCCTGTTCGGGTTAAGGGTAAAGTGACTCTGTGTGTGACAGGCAAGGAAATACATGCACAGGGAAGTAGTTGGACAATTAATCCATAGCATGTTTCAGACACTTCAAGAATTTAGAAAGGTGGGTACTGTGGGCAGGTTGTGAAACCCTCACCAAGAAAGTGATTTTATCTTTATTATTATAATTCTGGTAAGATATCTTAAGAAGATTCCTTTTTTTTTTTTTTTTTTTTTTTTTTTTTGAGGAAAAAAGTAGTTCAGGCTGGCCCTGAGCTCACTGGGTAGCCCAAGCAAGCCTCAAACTCACAGCAATCCTCCTGCCTCTGCCTCCCAAGTGCTGTGATTATAGATGTGAGCTGGCACTGTGGTATGTAGTACTGGAGATGAACTCAGGACCTTGCGTTTGCAAGGCCAACACCGGAACCACTGACCTAAATCCCTGGCCCTAGAGAAGCCATTTTTAAACTGAGCTCTCCTGCCACCCCACCCCCAGTCCCTCCGTTCCCCCCAAAAACTACTCTCGATTTAGGAAGGCAAGTGTATTGTAGAGATGGCAGGTACCACTGGCATCTACCGATCTTTATGCAACTTTTATCTATTTATTGAGGTCTTATAACAATATTTTCCTCGGGTAAAAAGGTGAACATGGAAACATATAATGGACCATAATTATCACAATTTTAACTGGTGAATTTGTTGTTCACAAACAGCAGAAGTCTATTGTATTATTGATATCACTGAGGTATAAAACATAGAATGTATCTCATTTTTTAAGACAAGGTTTTACTTAATTGTATTGTGGCTAGATTAATTCTGCCTTTAAAGTTTGAAAAATTTTAAAACTATGATTCTTGCTTTTGAGAAATATTTGTAGAATTCTGAAAATAATTTATGAGATAGAAATAATACAACAGAGAGGTAGATACCCTTCCTCACCTTAGAAACCACATTGCCTTGTGAATTTGAGTTGAATAATTTCACTTAAATTTGTTTTAAAGTTAGTAAGTTGAATTTCACTTAAAATTTGTTTTGAAGTTAGTATTTTCTTAATTGCAATATCTAGTACTCAAATGTGTACATAGATGCTTAGATATTAAAATTCATAATTACCATACTTGTAACAGGCCACATGCACTATAAGTTTTGAGAAATAAAGCAGAGAAATCTAAATACTTTAGTCTTTATCAAAAAGCTATTTACAACCGGGGCCATTTCACAGGTGCTGAAGGAATCACACTGCCTTTTGAGTTACTCGTTATGAATATTCAGTGCTGATAAATATAAATGAACTGACATAGTTTTGTCTTCTCTTTCTGTTATTTAGCACACACATATGTAATGTGAGGTTTGGCCTTCAGAAAATTTCATTTACAAACACTTCAGTAAGCTCAGAAGATACACTGGTCACTAAATATGCTTTATCTGTTAGTCTACTTCCCAAAAGGGTCATTTCATATTTATTTGTTTTCATTTTCCATTTCTGTAGATCTGGTGTCTGGGAAATGAAACTCGGTTCCATATCAACAAGACTGTGGATGCTGCAATTCGATCTGTAATAATTGGTGGGTTATTCCCAGGCATTCAGTACCGGGTAGAGGTTGCAGCTAGTACCAGTGCAGGTGTTGGAGTTAAAAGCAACCCACAGCCAATAATAATTGGTGAGTACCTTAGAATCACTTAATTGATACCATGGCAGATTTTCTAAAAATCTATACCTTAACTGTGAATATGTACTTATGACTGATAGAGGAACACACATCATAAAGAACTAGGATTTGTTATACAAATGATTGATACAATTGCTTGTGTTCTTAAGAGTCCCCCAAGTCTTACAATTGACATCACTGAGTTTAAATGCTGAAAGATGAATTTAAAATATATATATGCATATATATATATATTTTTTTTTTTTTTTTTTTTTGAGACAGGTTCTCGCTTTGTAGTTCAGGCTGGCCCTGAGCTCACTATGTAGCCTAGGCAAGCCTGGAACTCAGCAATCCTCCTGTTGCTGCCCGCTGAGTGCTGGGATTACAGGTGTGAGCCACCATGCCTGGCTAAAAATATTTTAAATCTATACTTCTGTTAGTAATTTGAGTTTCATTCATATATAGAAAGTGAGAGTTACTGAAGAAAGTACATTAAAATTAAATCTATATGCTTCCTCCTGTTCAGAGAAATGTCAAAAATTAACTAGCCACAAGCCAAAGAAAGCATTACAGTTCACTACATTATTCCAAAGAATAAATTGATATTAAATCTACCATTATTGCATAAAATCCTTCTTATTACCATAGATTACGTTTATCCGTTCTTAAAATGCACATAAATGAAATTATACACAACATGATTTTTTGCATCTGGTTTATTTCAGTTTAATATTTTTCCAGATTCACTCATGAATGTATTATGCAGTTAATATGTTTTATTGCTGAGTGGTATCAATTCTACAAATATACTGTATTTTATCTGCTATTTTCTTCAGAGTGGATGTTCTTGTGTAAGCAGTTTAGAAGACATATGTTTTCATTTCTTTGAGATAGATACATAGGAATAGAATTTCTGAGTAATAGGATCATATAGTTTAACTTTATGAGAAATTGTGCAATAATTTTCAGATTGTTGTACAATTTTATACCTCCAACAGAAGGCAAAAGGACTTCCAGTTTTTGTACATTATCAAAATTTTTTGACATAGCTAGTTTTTTGTGATTTTGCCAATTCTAGTAAATCATAGCTCCTTTTGAATTTAATGTCATTGGAACATTTGCTTATTGGACACTCATATATTTTCTTTTTTAAACTGCTCCTATCTTTGCTTTTTTAATGTAGAGTTGCTCATACAGTCTGGATACAAGTTCTTATATATTATTTTATCCTAACACATGGTTTCCTTATGCATTTTCTCTTTAGTGTCTTTTGATGATCAGCATGATTTATTATTTTTTTCTTTCATACTTTATTGTCTGTCCATAGGTGGTAAGGATATGTTCCTATATTTTCTTTTAGAAGCTTTATACATTTAGCTTTTATAATTCAGGCTATAACTCATCTTTAAATAATTACATGTGGTTCAAGGATTGAGACTTGTGAATTTCCACATGTAAATTGAGATACAGCCACTATTTATTGAAAACACTTTTTTTTTAGTTCACTATATTTTCATGGGTCCGTTTTTGGATCCCCTGTTTTTATAAACTAAACCACATGGACTTGATTTCTATAGTTTACAGTAACTCTTGAATCAGGTAATGTGAATACGCCATCATTTCCTTCTACAAAATTATTTTGACTAATACAGACCTTCTGCCTTTCATATATAGTACTTTTAAAATCAGTTTGTCAATTTGTATAAAAATATGGTAAAATGTAATTTTAATGGTAATTTTATTTTAATGTAATTTAAATTCAATATGGTAAAAAATGTAGCAAGTTGGGGAAACATAATAACAGTGAGGCTTTCTATCCAGTAACATGATATATTTTTTTCATTATAGAAGTGTTATTTGCTATTTTACAACAGTATTTTGTAATTTCCAGTGAATGAACTTATATGTGTTTTATTAAATATTTCCTACACATTTGATGTTTTTATACAGTGATAAACTTTTCAATTTCCCTTCCCTATTGTTTTACATATGTTTAGCATTTTATAATGCCTTTATAGCTTGTGACTTCACTAATATCTCTTTCATTTTATAGTTGTGAAACTCTTTGCTGAGTAAATTCAGATCATTGTGTTCTTTCTCTTTTTAAAAATGGACGCAGTGAATTTTATTGAATGGTTTACTTTGCATTCCTGGGATAAATCCCCCTTGGATCTGGAATGTTATCTTTCTTACAGATGTTGCTATACTTGATTCACTAACATTTATTTCATAAAGAATTTTACATTTATATCCATGAAAGGCATTGATTGGTAGTGTTTTGGCTTGTTCATTTGTTTTTGGTTTTCTTTCTAGTGTCTTTGTCAGGATTCAGATTTAGAGTAGCTCTGTTTATATATTTAGGGCGAATAGTCCTTCCTCCTCTGTATTGTTTAAAATTTTTTTATATGTTTCCTAGAAATCGGAGGTGATATCTATGCCTAGAACTTTTGAAAAATGTGTTTTTAAATTGATTTTATTGGTATATTCTATATATGCATTATGATCACATTCAACATTGAGAATTTGAATATAGATCTATTTAAAATTTTTACATTTAATTAATTCATTTATTTAGAGGCATTTTGTAGTTCAGCTGTAGTTCATTTTGTAGTTCAGCTGATCCTGAGCTCATTGTGTAGCAAGGCTAGCCTTGAACTCAGCACTCCTCCTGCCTCTGTCTCCTGAGTGCTGGGATTACATTCTCTCTCTAAGTCATGTGTTCCTCAGTCATATCTGATAATTTTCTCCAAGTATAAAACTCTTAGAAGAGCAAGTTCCCTGTGTTTGTTTCCTTTCTCTCAGAAACGATGATTTTGTTCTTATTTTCCCTGTGTATTAGGCCTAATATTTTAATTATTTGGGATGAGAACACATTATATTTTATATGTATGTTATTCCTTCCAAGTAGTTTTTCACTTAATATATTGTACTGTTCTGTTCTATGATTTCCACTTGCTTTCCTTTATCTTTTCATTTTCCTATGATATTTTCAATAATTTCATTCATTAAAGCTGTAATCATATTGTGACAACAGTTTACAATCATTTTCTTCTAATTTAATGCCTATATTTTCTTGTGGTCTCTTTCTATTGATCATGTTTTCTGTTTATGTTGGGTCATCTTTTTCAGTTTGATATTTACTTACACTTGCGTGTTTAGTAGTGTATTATTGTCTACTGGACATAATTAAGGAGATGCTGTATTTTGTGATCTGGTGAAGAAGTTGGTTTCAATTAACAGGCAGTTGCATTGCTGGCTGATTACTTTGAATTTAACATGGTTGGGTTTTATATTATGTCTATGTCTTTGACTTAATCTCAGAGAAAGTATTAATTTTGACTTGAACTTCAACTGTAGTTCTCCCAAATTTGTAATAAAATTACTTATATATCTATCTGGGTCCTCTCACTTGATGAAATACTACAAATTTCAAGCAATGGGTTTTCTGCTGTGGATATTAGCTGAAGCCTGTGTAATAATTTGGGAGTCTGACTTTCACTTTTCACCCAATACTTGGGATCTTCTTTCTCACTGCAAGTTTGGGGTTTATTCTAGTACATACAGATGATTATTTACAAATTTGGGAATATGATTTTCCAATAGCCCCGTCGCCCTGTCTTGCATTTGAGTTTTCTTTCAATCTATAGTCACTCTTGCAGCCCTGCACTCTGTCCCGATGCATCAAACCAAGATAGAGACTTTCCTATTAGGCAGCTTACCTGCACTGCATAGATTAAAGATCTCTCTTTGAAGGATTCAGAAATATAGATGTCTTCTAGCCGATCTTTTCTTTCCCTTTCTATTTCCCACGTGGTTACTAGTATGGTAGTGCTATAAGTAAAAATTAAAAAAAAAATTCTTCCAGAAATGAGATATTTTAAAATTATTTGGCGAGAGTTCATCCAAGCCACTCATGTTTTCCCGTTTGTTTTCTGAAATGATATACAGAGGATATACTTCCAGTTTCTCAGTATTAATTCCATCACAAGGGATTTGTTACAGTTAGACTGACAATGATATATATTTTTTTTTTGAGACAGGGTCTCGCTTTGTAGTTCAGGCTGGCCCTGAGCTCACTATGTAGCCCAGGCAAGCCTCAAACTCAGCAATCCTCCTGTCTCTGCCTCCCGAGTGCTGGGATTACAGACATGAGCCACCACGCCTGGCTGATAATTTTTTTTTTTAAGATTCCTTGCTTTTTTTGTTTTATGTATTAAAAACATTGAAGTTAAGAAGTTATAGTCTTACCTTTTCTTTAAATTGTGTTTCCTTTTTCTTAATTAGTTGTTCAGACTGAATTAATTCCTTAACCTGAGGGAAACCTACAATCTTACCCTTCTGAGATTTTCTAAAATAAATTGGAATAAGAAAGAAATGTAGATACACCCAAAAGGTTTTAATGGATACATATGTGTGTGCACATAGGGTATATACCTTATTGTATTTAGAAATAATCCATTAAATTTTCACACATTTAAAAGAGTTTTTGTGCAATAGCTATAGATGCAAACAAACTTTGTTTTACTGTCTGTTTAGGACAGAGATGAAATATACTGAGAGAATATAATTATTGTAATTCAAAGATCTAGATGATTGCCGGGCGTGGTGGCTCACGCCTGTAATCCCAGCACTCGGGAGGCAGAGACAGGCGGATTGCTGAGTTCGAGGCTTGCCTGGACTACATAGTGAGCTCAGAGCCAGCCTGAACTACAAAGCGAGACCCTGTCTCAAAAAAAAAAAAAAAAAAGATCTAGATGATTATCAAATAATTATATTTCCCTGTCTTATTTTTTCTTTTTTCCTAGTGACAATTTTGTGTTTCACCATATTTAGTGGAGCTATTGCTCTAGAGGGCAAGCAAAACTTGCAAGAATGATATAACCTAGCTGAGGTCATGACAGAATGTAGTTATTTCCTATAAAATTGAAGAGAAACTTCATAATAAAGTTCATTTAGATTACTTTAAATCAAATAAAAACTTATACTTAACTCATATGTTATTTTAAAAGGATCGGGTTTTCAAATGGATAATGAATCCTTTCAGTTTCTCTTGAGTATCATACAAGTGCCAAAGTTTTCGGTGAAATAAAATCTAGCAAATGATTTTACAATATATCTTTTCAGAAAATTAAAATATAGTGTACACAAGAGATAATCATATAAAATAGTGCAGTGCTCTTAATAAGCACATGTGCACACACACGTACACACATATAAACACAGTTCAACCCTGATAAGGTTGTTTGTTCTCATGAGATTTATTTCTTTTTAATATCTCCTGTTGTACTGAGAAGCTTCCTAATTGTTTCTTTAATTATCCCTCCATATCTAACTTCCCATCTTGTCTGATAACACTTATCTACACAATTGTTATTCCTTAGTGGAATAGTGATTTAATGATGGCTAATCCTTTCTGTTTCAATTCATGCCTTCCCTATTGTCTATTCAGTACTACAAAAAGCACTTAAAGTGACTTAAGCTCTACCTCATTTCCTTTTGCTTTAATTAAATCGTGTATTGGCATTTGGGGTAATTTATGTTTCATAACATTATGTTTGTCCATGTCAGACCATGCCCAATTTCATTGGTTCCCTGTCAGTTTAGTCTTTTGAATAGTGCCATGAAGGGATCATTAATTACAGTGCTGTAAAAATATAATGTACAATGCACACAGGATTAAAATCAAAATTTTCTCCCCAATCTTCTATGGAAATGTTATTTTTACATGGAAGTGTCTATAATTCTGTATCATTAGGCCTATAGACACAAAAATTAGCCCAATACATTCACATACACAACCATCAAACTCTACATTGTAGAACAAATGTACACAACTTAAAATTTTCAGTAATCTTATTTCATAATATAGCTATTATTTATCTGATTATTTTACTTTTTCATGCCTATGTTTCATAGTTGGTAATGATATGTGGAACAGCTGCAAACTTTCACAGTAATAGGTACAATCGAATCTGATGTGTCTAATTAATTTTTAGTCCAACAAATTAGTTTTGTTCTTCATTACTCTCCAATGGGAGGGAGACATTATATTTCATTATATTTTTTGTCTGCACGAACAGTTGAGCGTTACAGGTCACACACATCCTTGTCTGGGCTTTAATTAGTCCAACTGACAACATTGTTTCTAAAATACTAGCATCATGAAATGAGAAGCATGCTTCAGCTAATATAAATATTGCAGAATCCTAAATATATTGTTTTATGGAGCCTATGAAAGTGAAGAGAAGATTTTCTTTTCTCTTCTTGTGGAATAGTTGTTTGTTTTCTTCTTAGTAACTGCTAACACTTAAGAAAATTACCACATCTCCATTGGAAGTATGAGGTGTTTTAAAAATAGTTTTTATTGTGCTCCTATGTATATAAATTAAGGACAGACTTATGGGATAAAGTATGTTTGCCTAGATGAGTTTGATTTTTAAGTTTGGAGCTTAACGTAAAGGCCTTTCAGGAACGATAAAAGTATATACAGTATAATGCTAGTAGCTATAACAAATAAGCTTTTACTTAATTGGCTTAAATAAAGGGTTTGGGTTTTGTATCCTTATATACAGCCTATCTAATATAGGTCAACAGAAAAAAGGAATGGGGCTATTTTGGTGCTCACAAGTCATTCTAAATCTTTAGATCCTTCTAATGAATAGCTCTACCATCTCTTAGGGACTCAGTATCTTCCAACAGAATCTTTACTTCTGTCACATGAAAGAGAAAGTATATCAAGTATCACCACAGCAATTTTATGACTTAGATTAGCAATAGTCAACTTCATCTGTTCCTACATATTTCTGGCTAGTAGCCACTCTACTGTGCCCAATTGCAAAGAACAAACAAACAAACAAACAAACAAAAAAGCTAGAAATGTAAGCTAATTTTCTGCCCTGGAAAAAAGAAGCAGCAACATGGTAAGCGAGTCTCCTGTGGTTTGTAGGTTTCTCAAACCTAGATAATTTGCCACTGTTTGTGAAGTTAACTGAAAAACTCTTAGAGTAGTTCTTAGCATTACCCGAGTCCTAATTCTGAGTCAAAACTATGGTGCTCCCAGTCACCTTTTTCTATGCTTCATCGTAATGAGTCCTTAAAAATATATGAAGCAGATAGAATGCTAGCCAACTACCTGAAACGGGAGTTTATAAGTTTAAACCTACATAAATTTACTGCTAATTCACTTGGTAAGTGGGAGATACAGTGTCCCAATCTAGGATGTCAAAAATCTTCTCTTTCTAGTATATTACAGTGCTCTGAAAACTATAACAATGATAATCCCACACATTCCTTTGGCATTACATGCTACACTATGCTATTTATATTGTGCTTAAAGTTTACCTTTGATTAAACACTAGTGATATATATAATATTAGGATTAGAAGACACTTAATTCTAAGTTTATGTATTAAATAAGCATTTATGTTTTCAATTATAGTATGATTCCATAAGTTCAGAATCTATTTAAGATATTTGTATTTTCTTAATTATCTCTGAGAGTTCAAAATTTTCACAACATGAACACTTCCAGAATATTAATCCATATGTATGTGTTTTATTGTAGAGACTTTAAAATGAACTATAAAATTATATTTTTTCAGTATGAGGCAGTGAATGACTCCTTTAGAGACAAGTGCCCAAACTGAAACTAAAACCCACCTATTTACCACAAGCATCAACATGGCAATCAAACTTAATATGGAGATTTTAGTTTGGAAAAAAACAACTCTTATGCTAGCATCATTTGTCTTAAAAGAAAAACCACACAGGTGCGATGGATTTGCCACCACTGGTATGAGGCAGTGAAACATGAGTTTCACCCTTTCTTCATATTTTCTTTATGTCTACTAATCTCTAAAATAATGATTTACAGGTTTTTTTTAATGTAGTAGCTTTAAAATCTTCCAGAAAATTAAAGTGTACTTGTACAAAATAAATTATCCAGTAGAATATAAAAGGCAATATAAAATTTTATAAACTTGTTGATCTTGACCTTTGAATATAGTTTCTAAATATAATGTTAGCAAGAAGGCAATTTTTAAATATCCTGTGTTAAATAAGTTGTGTTTTTTGGTAACTATTTAAGATAGCGCTTTGTCTATCCCAAGAAAAGTTGCTTTCTGTGTACCATAGTACATGCTTATAATCCCAGCTAGAGGGGAGACTGAGACAGGAAGATATCAGTCTGGGAACTAGCTCTTGTCTCAAAATGGAAATGTGGCTGGGAATATAGCTCAGTGATAGAATAGTTTCTTAGTACTTGCTCTGGGCTCAATCTAAAGTACAAAAAAAGAAAAAAAATGGAGAGGAAAGAAGGGAGGAGAGGAGAGGGAAGAAAAAGTTGTTATTTGAGACCCTAGTGTTTGTGTACTTATTTGTAAAACCATAAATCAAGAAATGTTTCAGAATCTCATGGTTAATTGAAGCAAGAGAACAATGTTCTTAGTAGCAATTTTAAGCACCACTGATTTATTTTTAAACTTACCAAATATACTTATCCATAGTTAAAGGGTAGCACAACATAAATGTTACCTGAACATGACAGGACTTTGCATGCTTTTGGTACACTACATGTGTATTCCTGAGTTTATCTGTATCTTCATGTTTCCTAAAGAGGTTGTTTCTGCTGCAGGGGGACGCAATGAAGTTGTCATTACGGAAAACAACAACAGCATCACTGAGCAGATCACAGATGTGGTGAAGCAGCCGGCCTTCATAGCCGGCATCGGGGGCGCCTGCTGGGTTATCCTCATGGGCTTCAGCATCTGGCTGTACTGGCGAAGGAAGAAGAGAAAGGGACTCAGTAATTATGCCGGTAAGATATTATTTCTAGAAAAGTCCAGAAATGTTCTGTATTTGAAAAGGGGAAATACAGTGTAAGAATGAATGACTCTGGCTTAAATACCTCCTCTGTTATAAATACCTTCATGTTATAAACAACATACTCTAATACATTGATCTTGATCCTATCACTTTATGATTATAGGACTTTTTCTATGAAAAATAGCATGAGTACAACCCGATGAAGTGCTCGGCTGTTTTTCTCAACTGCATCTTCAAAACCACACACACACACACACACACACACACACACACACACACACACACTCACACTTCATGTACTATTAGCAATTATGTTAGATGTGTATTCATGCAAGAAAGTTACTAACATGCTTAGAAATATAAACAGGTTTGAAATATAGCTATTGGTATGTCACAGGGTAGTTTACAAGGGGGAAAGTCCCAAACACACACACACAAATCTCCTATCAGAATTAATAAAACTGATAAAGCATGAATTAAGTGATTTATGAGTCACTTACTGAATATACTTTAATGTGTACAAGTAGCAGTTTAGAAGTAAAAAACAGAAAAGCAAATCAAAAGGAGAAAAAAAGAAGCAAAAAGGAAGGAAGGAAGAAACGAAGAAAGGAACGAAGGAAGGAACAAAGGAAGGAAGGAAAGGAAGTCTAAGATGGCCTGTATATGTACAAAGTAATTTTTTAAAAATCCATGGTGGAGTTTTAAGGGAGTCAGAAATATGTGAAGCTTTATGAAGATGAAATTATTTATTGTTTAGTATGAATTTCTGAGATCAGAGAATCTCTGTGGACAAAAAGCCTTGAACTTGGGGACACACCATAACTCTGTCTTCCTCACCTCTCGGGCTGCTCGCTCCCTGCTTCCTTATACTTTGTCACCTAAGTGCTAAGCCACGTCACCAGTTTTTCTTTCCCAAAAGTGATGCTCAGTAGTGACCGCTCAGCGTCACAGTCTTGAGCATCTGAAACACTTGAATGTATCTTCTTATTTTATCATCGCTTCTACTTCCATGACAGTACTGTCCATCAGCCCACCGCTTTATCATTCTCTGTTATGCTTCCTTTCCATGACACACTTGCATAAATCTCATAAAATGTGACTTAATTCAAGAACAGTTTTTATGTTTATCTATTCACTTGACTTCAGCAAGAATAATAAATATTATATTATGCAAGCCACTTCAGGTCACAGTTCTAATATATATGTTGCAGTCTGAAATGATGATTTTGTAACCTCCTTCCTTCTCCATCCCCTCGCTTTCGTAGTAAAATGGCTTTCACCACTGGTAGGTTCACAGTTTTAGCACAGTTTACATCAGACAGATTTTTATCCTTTTTTTTTGGTCATAGCTCTTTGCAAAACATATGCAGTTAATTGTTGGTCTTTGAGTTTGACAAGAATAGTACATTTTTTATTATTGTGTTTCATTGTGATTGATATCCATGTGCTTAAAAGAATTGCTAACTCAGACTGTGCTAAGCCCTTTCAATATTTTGGAAGAAGGCCAGGCCAGAGATGAACCTTTCAAAACTTTTCTTAATTGATAGATGGCTGGCTCAAAATGGATTTGCTTCCAGCTAGTCATTTGCCTTCTAGCAACTGCTCTTCTCTTATAGGTGAGAAGCAAATCAAAATCTGCTCTACCACGAACATCTAGCAGCACAAATCTCACGTGTGATAATTTTTACACATTTTTCTCCAAAAATAACTCATCTTCTACCGTGTTAAAATGTCACATTCTTTTCCTTATACAATGTTGAGAACAGAAAATTTTACATGGAAAATTTTACATGGATTAGTGGAATATTCATGTATCTTAGACCTGAGCCAAAAATCCATTTTAATAACACAACCATTTCATGCAGAATTATTATTTTGTGAAATGTCTTATAAAAATCATAGAAAAAATATTATACTTGTATTGGTCCTGTTTATATTTTTATTTCCTGAAAAAATTCTTGTATGATTTGAAAGGATGAAAACTAAACTCGGGAAAATTAAAGCAACATGATTTCATTCAGAAGATGAAAAATCTAGTTTCCAATTTTCACAACATGACAGTATATATATGGTTTCAAATATATATTTAGATAGTTTCTAATTGTTGATGCATGGGAGTAATAATTGTTTTATAATAGCCAATTTTAGAATCAGTGTTCAAATTAATTTATAACAAGATATTTCACCTATTCACAACTCTAATTGTCTGATAATTAAACGTTTGATACAATTTGTATCTTGGCAGACATGTACTTTTAGTAGGTTGGACTGAACATAAGAATGTTGTACAGAAAGCCATGTTTAATTTCCATGTTCCCATTTTCCTATACTTCTTGTCCAAGTCTGTTATCTTCTAAAGGTAAAATAAGAAATATGCTAACTAGTGGGATGCTAGCAATACCTGAGACGCTAACTTCAGGCAGGATACCTTCCGCTCACCTGTGTACCCAAAACATTATTTGTTCCAAGAACTTAGCTCAGTGGTTCTGGTGCCTCCCTTACAAGTGCAAGATTATGATTTCTATCCCTGGTTAAAAAAAAAATCATCAATTAACTTTTTAAAATTTCTGATGTTGCATTTGCTTTAAAGAAACTATATTGAAAACTTAGGAAAAAAAAGACAGCTAAACCGACCTTTTGATGTCAGAGACTCACATATTTATCATTGAACACTAATGTATTAAACGTTAAGTTGTATAAACAAACATGAAGTCTGTAATATAAATTTATACATTTAAATCATACAGCAGGACAAGTTAGTCTAGACAGCTTTGCTTCTTTACTCAGAATAAAGTAGGGGTTTCTCTGGGGTAATGTTACAGACACTTCCAGGCTTAATTTTCATATTTATCCTGCACTTAAATTGTTCAGATAGAAACAAACATTATAGATTTACCATGTCATTTTTAGGGCTGCTGGGACAAAAACATATGGCATAGATAATGTGAAATAATTTTACATGTTTACAAAGCAACAGTATGATTTGTCTTTTCAGAGAGCACTAACAATCTCTTTGTCACTGCATTTGGGGTTGTTGCATGCGGGGAGACTTTGCTATCTCAGTTGTTTTATGCTAAAAGAGAATCCTAGAGAAATTTGGAGGGAAAATACAGCAAATTAGGTGATTTTTGAATTCAAATAAAATATTTTATCATATCTAAAACTTTCTGTCTGTAAGTAAATGAGTACCTAGTATTGAAAAACATCTTTAGCTTTCACTAGGATTATATTTAAACATACTAAAATCATTATGAAAAATATATGGCTCTTTACAAAGCTGTTCTGGCCATTTTTCTATTTAGAATTATCAAAGTTATCATAGTATAAAGAAGGGATATTATGAATTTTACAAATATCTCTGAAAAGTATGAAATTAATAAATATAAAAAAGTAACAAGTGACTAAATAATAGTGTGCTAACCACTTCACAGGTACTCTTTTCCTTTATTGAGTTTATTGGTAATTTTTACATATACGTTTCAAAACTATCGTCAAAATATAAATTACTAGACAAAACTATCCAAAAGCTGCTAAAAGATTTGATAGAATTGTTATACTCTAATTATCCAGTCTTGGTTAGTGATTATTGAAGGAAGATTAATTTATATTAGTTTACAGGAATAACTTATCAGGATGGATAAGGAGGTTTGGCTGCCACAGTAAAGTGTACCCTTGCAAGGAGAAAGTGTGACCTACCGGAGAGAAACACTCAGAAATATTCCTTTCCTAAAATGTCAACTTAACATATACTTCTATTTCCTTCCTCCTTTGCTCCAATGCTAGCAGGCATCAGGATAAGTAAATCCTATCAAGTAATAGCAGGGGCATGTTGTGAATGTTATAAACTTACAAAATATTCAATTTACATTCATCATAAAAATTGGAGCAAATTCAAAGTATTTCATGCATATCCAAAACATTTTACATTGTAGTGTCTGTGGAACTTTCTGAAAATCATTTGGCTAGTCTCTTAAACGTTTTAATATGGTGCTCTCTGTTGAAGTTCTTAATTTGAGAATCTAGCAGACATTTCTGATAAAGCATCATGGCCATTCTGTCTCCGACAAGCTCAGTGCTCTGTACTGTGATTATAAAAACTATGACAAGATGAAGTAGTCCAAGCATCCACTGCACATCAGCCCTTCTGATTTCTTTCCACATTAAGGCAAACATTTATTTGAATTGAGTATCACTTCAAAAAATCTGTTCAACTTATTATGCATTTAGGGTTGTTTTGTTTTGTTTTGTTTTGTTTTGAGACAGGGTCTTGCTTTGTAGTTCAGGCTGGCCCTGAGCTCACTATGTAGCCTAGGCAAGCCTTGAACTCAGCAATCCTCCTGCTTCTGCCTCCCGAGTGCTGGGATTACAGGTGTGAGCCACCACACCCAGCACTGTGGTATGTGGTATTGATTGCTGGTGGGCGTGAGTCACCACGCCCAGCATTGTATGTGGTAACCGGGATCGAACTCAGGGCCTTGCACTTGCAAGGCAGGCGCCGGAACCACTGAGCTAAATCTCCGGCCCTTATGCATTTAATTTTTGTTTACACACACAATACTGATCAAAACATCACTTACCATTTTGATTTTCTGAGTTCTAACATTTCATCCTTATTTGTAAATTAAACTTTAATGTCATTGTCTAGTAGAAATAAATTACTTTTGGTATACTTTTCAGAGTGGAATGAATTTAAAAATTTTAAAGCAAAGGGTAAGAAAGCATATTGAAAATATGTTCTCTTTCCCATCTTTCTTTTATTTATTTGTGATGATGCTGGTACTCACACTCAGGACCTTGTGTTTGTGAGGCAAGTATGGCGTGACTGAGCTAAATCCCCAGCTCCTTCCCATCTTTCTTTAGAAACACAACTCACCAATCATAGGATAAAGAATGTGACTTTGGTGGTAGGATTTGTTTTTGTTGTTGTTTCTTTTCTTCCTCCTCCTCCACTGCCACCTCCACCTTCTTCATCTTCTTCCTCATTCTCCTTCTCCTTTTTGACAAAAAATATGCTGAATGGAATACTCATATATTTGTCAAATTGAATAGCAGCACTTTTAGGTTATTTAACTGTTTACATAATGTTTTATGAATTTTTGCCTTTACATAGTATGAAAAGACAGAATAACAATATTTTGGAATGTCTACAATTTATCAGCATTTAGAACCATTTAGGAAACATATTTTATTGATGACTGGGATGCAAACATAAAGTATGTATGCTCTGAATGTTGAGCATGAAATACATTGATATTTAATTCTCTTGATTATACATTTACTTTTTATTGAAAAATATGGGCCAGATAACGCCATCCATATCCTAATACACCTACAAATTAGCTTCAGGAAATGGCAACTTGTTTGATAAGGTTTTGTGTGCTACGTCATACTATAACCTTTACATTTTATGACATATCTGTCCTCAGATACCATCTAGGGTTAAGTACAGCTGCATTTCTGTGCACCTCTGCTTCCCTTATCTTCTTTTTCTCCAGTATTGTTTATTGATCTGGCACTGACAGAAAATTTGTATTGGAAGAAAGGGGCTCTAAATCAGAGAGGACTATTTAGTTTTTCACATTTCTCTTAAACAGCATTTTTGAGGTGCAGCCCATTGGACAGTGCTTTGCGTACTCACAGTAGGATTCACAGCACTGTCTTAACTACCTTTCAACAAAGTTAAACAATCACGTGATATTTCTTGTAAAAAGCTTGCACTGTTAGAGAGCTGATCAGATGGAAAGCTTGTGAGCTGCACCACTTTCACCCTGTGTGTGTAGATGTGTAAGCACAGATGCACACACGTGTGTCCTAGTCAGGCCTTTTTTGGAAGGCAGCCATGCTCACCACTATACCACCAACGCTGCACTAGTCAGGCCTTTTTTGAATACTTCAGGTATTCAATTTTTAGCATTGTGTCAGATCAACTTATTTTTGTTAAAATTGTTATGAGATGCACTGTTGATTCCTGGTTCCCAGCCCTTAGGAGGGCAAGTAGTGATCAGTATTTTTTCAATTCTGGACAAAAAAGGCTGTCTCAGGAGTGATTTATAATGCCTTTGAGATGTTACCTGAAAACTGAGTAGGCAATATATTTCAGTACTGACAAGTTTTGTCTGGAAGGCTGACATACTTCAGTCTCATAATACTCTGATGAGAGATCCATAGAATTATGATCTTGTTGTCTGATTTTGATCCCATGAGAGATGATACTATTAGATGATCTTTAAGAAGGAACTGGAGAACTTTATGTAGAAATCTTTAAAAACATAAGTGATCAAGAGTGGTAGCTGAAACTTCCAAAAGAGATAAGGAGATTTATTCAAATTTAGAAGTACTGACTATGTACATATTATAAGTAGCAATATATCTTGTTTATTTAAACACAAACTAATACAGTAAACATTTTCATCTTAACTCATCATGAAAAGCATACATGGTAAGTATAATTAATGTCTTATAAAGGATATATTGGTTGTTGATTTCACAGGTATGAAAATGGTATTGTTTGCCTTTGGGCTCCTGATTGGTTCACAGACCCATACAAATTTTGGTCAGAATTATAAACTCATTGTAATTTTGTACAATCCATGAACTTTTAAAAAAAAACTCACTTGTATAATTTTTAGTCAAGTAACAGCATCAATATTTGATACAAAGTAAGTGAAACTATTTAGTTTCCTATCTCATACTCTCTTTGTAGTATGTAAAATATGATAGGTTTCTCAGATGTCAATCCCTTTGGCATCCAAATACATTTGGATCCAGAGGACTGAGATAAAGAACATGGATCTGCACTAATATTCACATTCTTTGACCGATCTTTGAAGCGCATTTTCAGGTTTTTGGTCTTTTGACGTGACAGGACGTGATGGGTACAAGTGGATTCACCAATCCCAGTCCTGTGTCATGCTCATTAGTGTTGTTAAATTCCACTGCTTTATATAAACTTGAGCTTTGTGATCTTTGCATACAGGGAAATCTACTCATTATCAATTATTCAAAAACGATATTTTCCTGAGATTTCATTCTATATTAATTATAATTCA
The DNA here is from genome assembly GCA_004025085.1 of Thryonomys swinderianus. Taxonomy (NCBI): domain Eukaryota; kingdom Metazoa; phylum Chordata; class Mammalia; order Rodentia; family Thryonomyidae; genus Thryonomys; species Thryonomys swinderianus. Next base: position 29,816 of record PVIC010010554.1, read on the forward strand.
TTTCTCTTATAATTATGTATGTTCAATCATGGTAGTTTGTTTTTTTTTTTTTTTTTTGCTTTTGAGACAGGGTCTAGCTTTGTAGTTCAGGCTGGCCCTGAGCTCACTATGGTGCCCAGGCAAGCCGCCGCAAACTCAGCAATCCTCCTGTCTCTGCCTCCCGAGTGCTGGGATTACAGGCGTGAGGCACCACGTCCGGCATTGTAGTATGCGGTGTTGATTGTTGGTGGGCGTGTCTCCACGCCCAGCATTATATGTGGTTACCGGGGATCGAACTCAGGACCTTGCGCTTGTGAGGCAGGCGCCAGAACAACTGAGCTAACCCTTCGGCCCAATCATGGTAGTTTTTAATGTACCTAAAAGAACTTGTGATAGGAATATATGTTCAGTAAGTATCTTTTTCTCTTGTTTTACTTGAAGAATATTACCTGTTGATTGATCTTGTTTCAATTTCTGTTATGTGTATTTTGTCTTATGCCTTCTAATTAAGACGACCTTGTTTTAAGATAATCTTTTAAAATAATTCCACATTAATGCTGTGTTGATCCTCTACTAACCACCAGCAACAGTGTCTAATATCTAAATACAAAGTACTACTTTAACTTAACAATACGTCTGGTTTGAAGAAACTTGAAATATTCTATTAAACTTTAAACAAGTGTTAGCTCTGCCCTGAGCTAAACTACTGCTTGTACAATCTGTACAATTATGTTAATTATATTTTGTTAAAATTCCCAGGGGCTTCAGCTCTAAACTGAGGTCCAAAATGTAGTTGTTATGAATTGTAATTAATATTGACTATGTGTCTGTGTATGTGTGTATTTCCCTCTTTTTACAGTTACATTTCAAAGAGGAGATGGAGGACTCATGAGCAATGGAAGGTATGTTAAGAAGATTCTTTTTGTTATTATTTTTAATCTGGATTGAGGAAAGTCTGTGGTAAGAGGCTATTATTATAATAAATGATCACTTACAAGTCAAAGAATTCTAAGAGGAATTAAATGGCTTACCACAAGGTTTAATGATCTATCTGTTGTGCACTTTAGAGGAATCAAGTCCAGATGTTTCATATCTCCCAGATGCCCCTAAAGAAATTAGTAGTAAATATCACAAGGAATGTGTTCATTTGTTAGCAGGATGTTTATTGCATTAATTAGACATTAGCAAATGAAGTTGCTGTTGTTTAAGACTCCTTATTGGCTCTCACTAAATTGCTGTGAGTGAACAATTACACATAATCGATCACAAAGTAAATGATTCATGGATGATGAATAGTCTGTAGATTGATAGGACTTGATTCCACAACTTTGGTTACTCAATTGAAATTGATAAAAGCTGATAACAAACCCATATATCCTCATCTATTTTCCCTTTGCCAATATGGAGATTGTAATTAGGCTCTGGTAATAACTTCCAATCTCCCATTTAATCAATATTTTAGCAAAAAGAGATTAAGCCTAATGAGAGCTAGAGGATATAGCAAGAAAGCAGTTGAATCTTCTTATTGCAGTTTCCATAGAAACACATGTTTCTCTTAGGGATTATACCAGAATGGGTCTATCAAAGAAAGTAAAATAATTATAGATGTTCTGTTTCTTGGTAAATATGCTAATCATATGGAAAGAATTAGAATCCATCTTTTACATTAAAGGAGGGAATTCTTTATTAAACATGATATGAAGATAGTTTTCCTTATAGGATATACTCATGCTCGATCAGCTGACAGTGAATCTTTTATTACCTTAAAAAAATCCTTTAATATACTCCTGGTATTTTGCAATTTAGAGAACTAGGAACTGTCTATTGATGAAACAGTATAAGTACTGTTCATTAATTTTCCTCCAGTTCTCAGCCTCTAAATCAAGAGCAAGGGCTCCTAACAAGGGCAGTTGCCTGAAGAAAACAGACAATTCGTATGGCTGCAGGAATTGAGGGTAGAAGAGCCTGAAATCCTGGAAATGGCTGATGCTCAACAACCATTCTGAGTAATGGTTCCCCTGAGGTGTCAGTTTATCTTCAAACCTTCTTTCAGGGTCCACTGTTATCAATTCCCACTACTTTCAGGGCAAACAACAGATTCCATTTGGATGTAGACAGAATCCTAAGCCAGGACTCTGCTTCCTCTGACAGGCGTGATCCATATATAGGCTTAATGAACTGCTGAAGTTCCTTAATTCCTGAGCCTACACATTTTAATTTGAAGCCAGTTAAAATCTTCTTAAATAAACCTTTTTAGTGCCGCAGACAAATGTCAACATCTTCCATTGCGCTCCGAAGGCTGATCATCTTTCCTGTTTCTGCTTTAGTCGTCCAGGTCTCCTGAACGCTGGTGATCCCAATTACCCATGGCTTGCTGATTCATGGCCAGCCACAAGTTTGCCAGTAAATAACAGCAATAGTGGCCCAAATGAAATTGGGAATTTTGGGCGTGGAGGTAAGTTGTGTCTTTCAAAATAATATTATCTGTTTCTTTATGCCTCTTTTCCTAGACTGTTTTTTTTTAGTCCTTATTAGTATTTTATTTTGCAATTAAAAGAGCAAAGCACACATACAAATCATGCAATACATTTTCTAAAAACTTTAATATAAGACTAATATGTGCATATTACCTTAAATGAAACAAAGCTCTTTGGAACAGCATAACTAATCCAGAAGATAAATACTCTTTATACTTTTTATTTTCAGAAGTACTAGCCTAAGATTAGTAAAACTGGGCCAGAGATTTAGCTCAGTGGTTCCAGCACCTGCCTAGCAAGCTCAAGGTCCCTGGTTTGTTCCCTGGTAACCACTTAAAACAATACCAGATGTGGTGACTTATGCCCACTGGCAATCAGTAACACATACCAGAAATGCCAGGCATGGTGGCTCACGCCTATAATCCCAGCACTCAGGAGGCAGAGGCAGGAGGATTGCTGAGTTTGAGGTTTGCCTGGGCTACATAGTAAGCTCAGGGCCAGCCTGAACTACAAAGTGAGACCTTGTCTTAAAAAAAAAAATTAGTAAAACCAAGACTTAGGCTGCTAAAGAGGGCTTATTGTTTTGAACCACCTATTGTACTTCCCTAAATTTCCTTCCACATGTACTTTTAAGCATCTCTTCTATACTTGGGCCTAAGATAGTCAGAAAATATATAATATCCATGTAAAAAGAAATGGTTCTTCCCCTAGTATAATATATCATGTGAGGAAAAGATGGTTAAGTAAATAGGACAAAATGTTCAGAAAGTACTTTCTGTTCCAAATTTGGTAACTGATATACCAAGTGAAAGATAAAAAGGTATTATAGAGATACTAGATGAACCACATGAATTTGTTGCTTAAGTCCTTTCTAGGTTTTCATAAAGAAACAGAATTAGCTCTACCATAACCACTGCTTCCTCTCAAGTATACTTTTTTTCTGAGTTGGAAAAATAAATTTAGAGAAAGATGAGAAGAGAAAAGAGAATAGAAGACAACAGAACAGAACAGAACAGAACAGAACAGAACAGAACAGAACAGAACAGAGAAGTCTTTGACCCCAGAGTTTGACTTAACAGTACACATGTGTTTTCTTTTGATAAAAGAAAATAGCTCATGAACTTATACTACCTCGTGGGTACTCTACATGAGAAAGCCACCTGTTTGGTCTTAAAAAGTTATATGAAGGGAGTGCTACGTAAGTCAATATCTGGAGGAGTGTCAGGAGGACAAAGTAGTAAAAAAAGTACATGCAGAACAAACTATTACTTTTAAAGTCCAGAAATAAGACAGACATTGACCTATTCATGAAGCAAATGGTGAACTGGGGATGTTGCTCAGTGATTGAGCACTTGCATGAATACACCAGGCCTGGGTGTGATTCTCAGGACTGAGAAAAATATAAGAAGGAGAGAGGAAGGGAGAAAGGATATAAAAAGGGGGCAGGACAAGGAGGCAGTGAGGGAGGGAGGAGGATATTTTAATGACTTGAGTGAAAACTGTAAGGTAGCAGGGTTATTAAAAATAATGCAGGAGAAACAGCAGAAGACATTCAAAGTCAAATGAAGAATTGAAACTGTTCAAAGGGTATTATGAAGTCACTGATGGTTTTAAAAAGGAGTACTATGATCCAAGAACTTCTTAAGCTATATAGCCCACTGCTGAGTGGAAAATGAAATTAGTGTACAAGATTTCAGTAGTGAAAGAACAAATTTCTGTAAATCAAAGAAAATTTGGATGAATCCCCAGAAAGATTATTACATTTTTAGAGTTAATTCATGAAACACAAGACTATGCTAAACTATTTTGAATTTTACTAAAAGTTTTAGAAAGTGAATTTCTCATGCATAGGTATATAACCATATTGATGTAGGTAGATGAACAATTCTGTATACTAACATTTTTTCTCTAAGAATGGATTATCAATGTGTTTGAATATAATTAAAATACTATTTCAAATAACAAATATATGAAGCCTGAACTACGAACAAAGCTATGAACAAAGCATTTACAAGCCTGGATTCTGTCATCTATGAGTGGGGACCCTTTTCCTTTCTCTCAATAAAAAACAAAGTATATGTGAATTAAACAAAGAATATATGCATATATATAAATTTAGCACAAACCTTAGCATATAATTAGTGTCAAAAATGTTAGTAGAAAATGAGAAAAAAGATAACAAATTATATGACTCCTTAGCTTCCTGCTTCGTCTGTGTAAGCATATAACACCCTTAGGTTGTGGCTCACCCAGACACTGCATGAGTGAGTGATTGCCTTCTCCAGGTGACCAGGTTCAGTGACTGTATGTTATCACTGTACATTGGAAGTGTGTGGACCCAAGGATCTCCTCAGAGGGAAAGCAAAACATCCTCCCTCCTACTATGTGAAATGAGTTTGTCTAAAGAAATTCAAATCCCATCAAAGAATAACTACCTCTTTTACCTGCTGTATTAGCATTAGATCAATAAAACATTCCATCTTTATTTCCACAAATATATGTCCAAAGATAAAGGAAATATCCAATTTTAGCTGACTAGATTAACATCTGATATATCTAGGTCTAATTTAAGCAAAGAGAACTTGTGTAGATTTGCAAGGCTTTCTTCTATTCCTGTGTCATTTTTCATGAAATAAGACATGTTATAGATGAACATCAAGGCAAACACAATCTTCTGCAATACATTTATCATGGGGAGTTTGTACATGCACAAAACACATCCTAACTTTTTTTGTCATTTTCATTCTCATTCCTGGATGGAGTATAACCATGGTGGACACACTCATTTATATTCCAACCAATACTTGAGAACTTTCCTCTTCTCAACAGCCATGCCAGCAAACTTACACAGAGCGGCATCTATTTTCATCAATTTTAATATATTATTAAATTTGGGGAATACAATGAAATATCCATGTTCAACATTAATTTTCCTATTAGAATATAGCTCAACACAAGAATAAGAAAGCATTTGTGTACTTCTGAACTATGAAAACAATTTTACTTGCTATTTTAGTTACTCTCTCATTGCTAGGACAAAATACAAGTGAGAGAAAGAAAGGTTCACAGGGCTCGCAGTTAGTAGAGATTTGAATCCATAGTCTGTTCTTTCAAGACCTGGTGGCTTGGAGGAAGAAAAAGAGCTCATGGAAAGGGAAGCAGAAATTGGGGAAACTTCCTTCTTTCTCTTTTTATCCCATCCAGGCGGCAAGCCTATTGGTGGGTACCAGTCATACCCAAGATGGGTTTTTCTTCTTGAGTAAATCTGTCATCCACACCCAAAACTATACTAAGCCAATCAATGGACTATCCATTCAGTATGGATCCCTAATCCAGTCACTCCCAAAAGCCCAGACTATAAGCACATCAGGCTTTAGAGAGACATCTAGATATCAACCATAAATACTTTCTTATACAGCCTACTGAAATGTTACAATTTTGGATATTTTTATCCCATTGATATGCATTTAAAATCTTTTTTCGGTAAAATACATATTGGCTTACTTACAAAATAAATTGACAAACTTCAAAACCATTAGGGAGACCAACGTTACAGTATATGAAATATATTATAAATCTCTTATCACTAGTCCTAAAGAAGACAGTTTTTATCATGGTAAAATGAAAAGGCAAAACTAATATTTCTGTAAGAATATTTTTATTCCAAGTGGGACTGGATGTTACTGAAGCTGAAAGTTGCAAAACTTTGAAAATTTCCTGTAATGAAGAGATCAAGTGATTTTACAGCTTCAAATCCTGTGAAGTGACTTTTTAGAACATATATTATTAAGGAAGTTACCAGAATTAGATTTGTTTTAATGCTACATGATTAAAACTAGTGTTAATGATTTCTTTTTTAGATTCATTTAATATCACTCTTCCAAAAATGGAAAATAAGTGCTCAAGAGAGAGGTGGCAGATCTGAATTATAAATTGTCATGTAAAGATATCTCAGCATACCAAAATGATAAATGAACTGATTGATATTCAGTGTTGTTCCTGAAGTTTAATTTTACCCTTGGTGTTTTACAATGTGAAACTATAATTCTCCACTTCTAAGACTTGATAACATAAATTAAATTCCCTGATAACTGAGATTGCTTTTTTCTATAGTTAAATCCTGTTGTATTGTGAAAATGCCTTATTCATGAAAATTTTTCTTTGTACTCCAAATAAAAAACACACCTTCTACCATTATTTATTGTCTATTTCTGTTGCTTTGAAATTGAGTCAGATAAATGTCAAGTTAAAAATCCAGAACATTTTATTTCATAGTCAAGGTAATACAATTTTATAACTACTCAGCAACTGCATTCTATGCCCTTTAAGATAAAGTTGAAATAGGTGTTTTCATCTATGATTTGTAGGCTCCCTCTTATACTCTTCCTGGTGTTTCTGTAAAGCACTAATCCTTTCCTTGGTTTTAAAAGAGTGTGAACCATGGAACATGTTTTTCAGTAGTAAAATATCCCAAACTTTTCATTCGTAGTTGAAGAAAACAGGGATGCGTTGAGCGGTGAGACGTGAAGGACGAGCAGTAGTTCTGCCTATCCCTGAGGTTGATAGCTTAGCGATGGTTGTATATCATCTCCCCTTCATTGGCTCATGAAGCCCATCTCAGATGAAATGCAAACATGTGGACTGACACATTTATTTTTCATCTTCGGTGCTGATAGTTTTGGGCTTCCTGTGCATCATTAAATTGTTTCATTTCCCTCTGTTCACCACAGATGTGCTGCCACCAGTTCCAGGCCAAGGGGATAAAACAGCAACCATGCTCTCAGATGGCGCCATTTATAGTAGCATTGACTTCACTACCAAAACCACTTACAACAGTTCCAGCCAAATAACACAGGCTACCCCATATGCCACGACACAGATCTTGCATTCCAACAGCATCCATGAATTGGCTGTCGATCTGCCTGACCCACAGTGGAAAAGTTCAGTTCAGCAAAAAACAGATCTGATGGGATTTGGTTATTCTCTACCTGATCAGAACAAAGGTAACAATGGTGAGTCTGATTCCCGTGTCTTGAGAAGTTGATTTCATACCATTTGTGCATGAAATAGAAATTAGTATTTGTTGTTCAATTTAGTGATTCATTACCAGGTTTACTTCCTAAACTAAAAATATTTACCAGCATGTATTCAGTATCTTGAACAATCCCTATCACCACCACCACCACTTCCTCCACCACCGCCACCACACACCAACACCAATCGGTTCCATCCTTCTAACTCTTTTTGAGTATAGTGATCAGCAATCCATCTCTGCTTCCATTAGGAAAGGATAAATGAAACATTCTTCACTGTCCCACAACATCTGCTTCTGAGTTGCTAACTGCATGTTCTGCATGGGCTTGTGCTGTGAACTAATCACATGATGCCACTATGACCTCTGCCCTTTAACCCTTAGCCTTACTTTACATCCCTGACTACCGATTGGCTGAGGGATTGTCTAATAGAATGCCACACAACCAGTCACAGGATTTCAGCACCACCAGCTCTCACAACAGCTCAGAAAGGAGTGGCAGTCTATCAGGTTGGTTTTATCACAGTAAGGAGAAATATTTGTTTGTCACCAGAATATGACCTGTGTTCCTAACAACCAGTGAAGAAATACTGAACCACAGCCCACTGTCAAGCATTTTTTCAAATGAAAATAATATTTGATTCTAATGTAATCCTGTTTCAGTGGATGGAGGAGGGAGAATAAAAATCACACTCACTCTACAAACAACCTGTATAATCATGTATTTAAAGAAGAACAACTCCGTTTCACCAAGTATTATGAAAAAGCAGATAATTTTGTAATTTCTTAGTCAAGAGAACTTAATAGTAAAAAGATCATACATCAAAGTCAATTCCATTTAATTGATTCCAAAAAACAACTGAAACTAAAAGAAAAATAATCTTGAAGACTTTTCATATTGGGACTCCAATGATATGATGTCCTAGTTTGGAAAAGCTTTACAAAACATACAAAATTTATTATCTAGTAAATGAAACTGCACTGTGCTAAATCAATGCTAGTGGGAAAGGTCATTATTAATATTTAGTTTTTAGAAAGAACATATAATCTTTGATGTGGAGAATGACTATACTATAAATTTTAAATAGATTTAGCAATTATTAGTTAAATTGACAATGTAAAATATAAGTATTATATACCACAAGGGGAAAAACACTTTGAACAGAAATATATTCCTATCAATATCAGTGACAGCCACACTTTATTTTCTAAACATAATATTTACATGGTATGGTTGATTATGTGTATATTTTTAATTGTTTTGTAACACTAGTGCTTAATATGGTCATATTAAATCTATGCTATTTGTTTGCTTGGAGTTTTTGCTTCTTTTTAAAAAGTGTATGTTAATGGCAACAAATTCCCCTGTTCAGTGACATGTCTCGGGCTACTAAGCATATGTATAGTTTTACTATAAAGAGTTAACTCTTCTACATCATTAGGGATCCATTTTCTAAATTGCTTTTCCTCAGGAGATAGAACTGTCTCAGACTGAAAATGTTAATGCTCTTGTTTCCCTCCAAAATGAGGCATTTGCTCTTCTTGCTTATTGGTAGGATTACATGCACTGTACAATTCAGAAAATTTTAAACATCTGTTATGAATTTAAACTGGCTTAATGATATAAGGAAACTTTTTGTATAACCCTATCTGTCATTTATGTTGTCATTTATTTTTAATTAGCCCCACAATTCTGAATAATTAAAGAGTAATTTTTCTGAAGCTTCATATTTTATTTTATTAAAGATACATAAAAGATCAAGCAATATAGTAAAAGAAATCTATATCACTATAAGCCTTGGATTCCACAAGACCAGTGAAGCTTTCTAAATATTCCATATAGACTGATTACTACTGAATTTTAAGTTAAGCAGAACATGATTTACAATAGTGTTTACTGAGTTTTTGTATTCATTAATCTCTTGAAAGACATGTCCAAGTGTGTGTGTGTGTGTGTGTGTGTGTGTGTGTGTGTGTGTATTCCAGGAATTATATCTACATTTGAATATAAAATTACTTAAATTGGTGATAGCGTTTTTCAATAAGCAAGATTGCAGTAATTATTCCTTTTTTAGGTTAGTCCAATTGAGTTTAATATTACAGTTTTGATTAATTCTTATATTTGTAGCTGTGTTTCTTAATCTTCAAATTTAAGATCAAGCTGCCCTATAGCTAACAAATCCTGACATATTAAGAGATTTTCTCCATCTGCATACAGTGCTACAACCAATTTTAAAATAATCACTGTAACAAAGTGTAGGGCATTTCTCAATTACTTGAGTGAACTTCTCATTTTCTTTGAAATACTGTGCTAATTTTGTTCAATATACAACTTCTTTGTACTTCTGTTAAAAAATCTGAGCATTAAAAATCTCTGATGTGAAATAATATCTGATATGATAAATACACGTATTATATATATATATATATTTACATATATATGTATACACACAACAGCATTGGTAACAAATAAATATTTCATTATATTGAGGTATTTTTTAAAAATTTACTAGACATTAAATTTTTGAATGAGTTTGTCTCACAATTTTCTTTATATGGCTCACACCTGTAATCCCAGCACTTGGGAGGCAGAGACAGGAGAATTGCTGAGTTTGAAGCTTGCCTAGGCTACATAGTGAGCTCAGAGCCAGCCTGAACTACAAAGCGAGACCCTGTCTCAAAATTTTTTTTCTTTATATAAGGTCATTTATTAGGCATAAAATCCAAATATTTACATTTCAATTTTAGGACTTAGGGGTCAAGTGTGTAGGCCAGGCATCAAAATATATTCCCTTAAAACATAATCTAGACAGTTATCACCTTAGCATGATTGAAGGTTCTTTGTAAGTAACAATAGAGTGTGTTCACTTTACTAAGATCCAGATTTCAAAAGGAAAATACATAACTGTTTTTGATTAAGTCATATAATCATGCTACCACAAAGCTAATAGTCTACTACTTAGATCACTGCACGGAGAAAACAGTCATTTTCATTAACAGTCCTTCCTAGATCTTTCCAAATAAGACAACATATTTCTTCAAAAGAGAGGAAAGTGGAAAGCCTTAGAGATTAACAAGTTTAAATCCATTTTTTGAAAGAGTAGGTAACAAGTACATTTCTTGAATTTAAGCAAGAACTTCAAAGGTCACATTCAAAACTCTAGAAATTGTTTTTAGTAAAGCTACTGCATAGTATTGTAGACCTGAGTTTTCTCCTTTATATGTATATGAACAAATAATACTGTGAGAAGCTCTTAGTATCTTCACCTAGCAAACAACTTGGTAGAGATTTCTTGTTTCTGCCACTCAGATTACTGGTGGAAATCAGGTAACACTTCTAAAAGTGCTGTGGAAAATGGGAAAGTTTGTGCACACGCAAAGAAAAAAAGCATAATGGAGGCACATATAAGGGGAAGTGTAGCAAGATGAGTAGTTTAACATAATCCTCTTTCAATCACTGAAATGTACTGTTCTGATACTACAAAAAAACATATGTGGTCTGTAGTCTTTATGATTTTGGTGGGTTAAGGGAATCAAAGAATAAGCTTCATTCACAAACAATTACAGACATATTCAAGATAGTTTACCATTTGGACTATTCTTCAATACTCAGTGAATCTGGAGAAATTGAAGAAAGAACACTTATAAAAATAAACCTATGGCCAAGCATGGTGGAACATGCCTGTTATCCCAACACTTGGGATGTAGAGGCAAGCAAATTGCTGCAAGTTTGGGGGCAGCCTAGGATTCACAGTGAGTTCAGCTACAGAGCAAGACCCTATTTCAGGACAGAGACAGAGACAGAGACAGAGACAGAGACAGAGACAGAGACAGACACAGAGACAGACACAGACAGAGACAGAGAGATAGAGGAATAAAGAAAATAGAAAAGAGCTGGCTTTATTAGATAAGATTGGAAAGAACAAGGATTAGCATTTAGTGACACTTCTACATGTTCTGAACATGGTCTCTTTTTAAATAATCCTAAAGATAACTCAGAGAAGTAAGTTTACATCTCTGTTACCTGTGTGAAAATTAAGCAATACCTATTGAGGTAACTTCTCGAGTATGTGACGAGTTAGTGTTCAAACCCATAAATCAAACTTTTCTCTAAAAATAAGGTCCTCACCCTCCTTCATATGAAAAATAAGAAGTGAAGGGAAAAGGGAAATCTCTGTTTCCAGGAATACGTGTATGTGTGCATGCTACATGGGAAACAAATGGAGCACCACAACTAGCAGTAGCGTGTATGTCTAGTTTAACAGTTTTATCATTTTATGGCATATTATCATTACCTAATTATGTAAGCTGGTTTAATAATTGGTAGAGCAAGAGGATGGGAGGACATCTTTTCTATCTATGTGACTAGAGGTCCCTACTACAAACAATTGATGCTCCAGCTTTTCATTTGAGTAAGGTGAAGTGTAAGAGGTCAATACTACCTTTACACTTACAGTTATATAGACTGTTGCGAGAATGATGACAGGAATTTAGGAGCCCCTGAAAATTTCCTTGATATTCTACCCAAAAAGTATTTGTTCCACAGTCCAACTTAACCCACTATTCTATGACAAAGCTTTATTTATTTAATTTTGGATGTGTAAAATGACAGCAGTATGTGATGATAAATTTTATTTTTGTTTCATTAAGCTTCATGTAATCCGAGATAGCGCTCATACACTGCTGACTTCCTTTCTGCTCACATTTGTGCATGAGTTCATCTGTACTACAAATCATACTGTACCTGATTACTGCGTTTCCATTAATTTCTCTTTTGGAATTTATGAAATGTTCTGCTTAAAGCTACTGGGAAATGTTCGAACTCTATGCAAAAGCAGTTGTAGTATTCATTAGTCAAAAAGTCTGTGAAACGTATCATTGTGAGAGATTTGCAGGTATTCTCCAGATTGCAGTTGACTGATTTTATCAGTGACTTTTGAGAGAAAAAATGTTACTTTCTCAGATTAATTAAATTGAGTAAATTCTAATGGAAAACTTTTGCCTGTATCTTAGACACTTAGTTTTCCACTGAGAGAGATTATGCAAAAGAGTATTATAAATGCACTAAAATCTGACATTTAAAGGAATTTATCACGGACCATTATTTCATGTAACAATGAAAACATGGATGCAGCAGACGTGAATAAATGAATAAATGTGCTTTTGATACGACATCCATGTTTTTGGTTTATTCAGCTCTGTGGTTATTGCCCTGAGATAGAAACAATATTATTCTGAATGACTTCTAAAAGTGTTTTTCTGATTATATTAATTTCATTGTTTAGAATTCTTTTACCTTTTCTAACATGCTGATTTCTGCCGTTTTGAAAATATAAATGCATCTTTCCATTTGACATTTGTTTGTTTTTTTTTTTCTCCTGATATGCAGAATCTCTGAATAAATATACTTTTACTTTCAGGTGGAAAAGGTGGAAAAAAGAAAAAAAATAAAAATGCTTCCAAACCGCAGAAAAACAATGGATCAACCTGGGCCAGCGTTCCCCTGCCTCCGCCCCCGGTCCAGCCCCTGCCTGGTACGGAGCTGGAGCACTACGCCGTGCAGGAGCGAGAAAACGGGTAAACGTGTTCTACAGACCAACAAGACAGCCACGCTGCGTTCTGCTCTCTGCTGTTCACCTGTGCCTGGGCTCTCTTCTTGTTTCTTGCTCCCTTCCCACCCTCGTCTTCGCACACCCCCCCCCCCGCCCCCTTCCCTATTTGCACTGTCCATATATTTTTAGCTGATAGATACAAAACAGCATAGAGTGAGGCCTGAGAATCCTTGGCCCTCAAGTGCCTCAGATTGTCTGCAATCATGATAATGCAGCCTCCATTTATAATATTG
>PVIC010010555.1:0-43227 GCA_004025085.1 Thryonomys swinderianus
GAGGGGAGGGGAGGGGGGAGGGGAGGGGGAGGAATCCTTTAGATTTATTTGATCTCCGAAGAACGACCAGTGTTCTGTGTAGTTCCGATTAGTGTGAAGTGCAAAAAGCATTTTGTGGAAGATTTTAAGTGTAAATGACACAGCCGTGGTGTTAACTTTATCCTCAAATGGTTCCCGCTGGGCACTAGGCATCACGTGTGCTGCCATTATCCGGTAGTTTAACTCGGTCACTTGATGCCGCCACCAACCTCAAAGAAACTCCAATTGATCACCTCAGTAAACCCCGTGCTTTTACTTGTATAAGTAAATGTTTGACTAACTTCTCAGTGAAAGATATCCATCCTCATCATCTTCTGCTTGTACTTGACTAGCTTTTGTTCTTGAGCCATTTCCTAACCTATTTCTCACCTACTTTTCCTCCTCAACCTCCAGCCTTTCTGACTTCAGCCCACAGTACCAAACAAAAAGGTAATAATAGCACAGGAATAACTTATCTTGTTTTCGAAGTTCTGAAGGGTCCGTTCCCATTTCTTATCCAATACTTCTGTGATTCTGCTTCTCAGACTGAATCCTGAGTTATGCATTCAGCAACCCTGTAATGGAACGATTTCACTTTTTGATCTTTTCCCAGGTGAACTAAAAGCAGAAATAGCCCTATACAAAATGCCATAGAATATTTCTTCATAAGAATCAAGAAGTGGGCACAAAAACTGTGCATCAACAGAAACATAGACCAAGTACTTACATATGATGGATGCATCTTAAAAGCATCGTGCTGTGAAAGAAGGCAGAGAGCTCTGTATTCTATGGTGCTGTTTCTACAGTGCATCCAAATACAGGTAAAACACAATTGTCAGGAAAGAAATAAACTGTTTTTACTCACCAGGGAACCAAACTCACTGGAATGAAGCACAAGGAGCACTCTGGTCCATGAAGATTTGTGGTGTTGCGGATTGAACCCAGGTACTTACATAATAAGCACCAGTTCATATGGAGACGCTTGATGTTTTGACCAGAGTGCCAGGTTTGCCCTGATATGTTGTCAGAACTCACTGAATATACACGCTGATCTGTTCATTTTATTGGATGCAAATTTTACCTCAATCAAAATGTCACTGTAGAGTGATGAAATATGTGTTCTGGAATGTAGAGTCATAAAATTTCTAAGAAAATATAACTGAAGCAAAAATTCACTCTTCTTGGGAAGATTAGGAAAGAATAGAGAAGAAAATGAACAGTGATTATGCAAGCAAGCAAGTTGGGGAAAAAAGTCAAAGGAATTAGCAAGAAAAAAAGAGCGGCTCATGCGATCAGGAAGACTAAGTGCCCTGAAAGTGACGACCTCAACATCACTGCAGTGTTCTCTAGGGACTATGTTGGGCCAGAGCAAATGTATCTGGAAAGTTAAGTGGAGGCAGGTTATTAGTGACTAGATACAGCAAGGGATTGAAAACCCACAATACTGATTAAAGAATGTATGTGTGAAGCTTGGGGGAGTAATAGAACAACCAATAAGTATCAAATTGGTGTTGTAGATTATGGCTACTGAGTCCTTTCAATGGAGAGAAAAATGCAATAAACATGTACACTGCTAAAACCTCTAGCAACATGGATTTTACATATTATGTGAGTGTTTAGGACCTCTGTATAACTGAGACTCCTGAGTCATTTTGGGGAGAGTTTATATAAGTTTGAATAATAGGTGTCTGGAGTAAAAATATACGATCAGTTCCTCAATATCAATCTCCAAAAATCAGAGACATTTAAAGCACAGTGGAAACAGGCAAACTCCAGATTTTTACAGTCTAGGACTTAATGTACTGCTCAAAACTTTTGGCCAGAAAACTCCTCTATTAATTAAGCTAATTAAAAATCCACTTTATCTTTAATATATAGCAAAAATGCCAGTTGATTTATGATCTTTTCTTACTAATGGATTAATGACCAAAGCATATGAGCATCCAATTTACTGAATTAGACTGTAAATATATTACTCATGGACATAAAATGTGGTTTCTCTGTGCATTTTCTATTAGCTTAAAAGTTAACTTTCTAACATAAAACAAAAATCTTTTAGCATATGGCCTAATTCAGTTTTTTAATTTATCTTTTGAAGACACAAAAGTCTTATCTCTGTGTATGGCTCACCCTCACTGGAGCTTAATTGAATACTAAAAAGTCTATTAATCAAAACAATCAAGTGAGGCTCTTGACACAGCCAACACTTTTTGACGCTTGAGATGAAACTGAAGGCCTATCAGCCAGAGGAAGGATGGACTTATACACATATTCTTTTAGCTTAAATTGTTTTTTGGCTTGAAAAATCAGTTAACTTTTAAATGTTTCTCAAATACTAATTCAGTAATGTTTTAGAAATCTGGCATTGTATAGATACATGATGTTTTATATATTGCTGTTTTATGTAATGAGAACTATTGTACCTGTTCTTCTCAATATTTCTGGTAATATTTGTTTGTGTCTAAGACTATAATTTTCACCAGTGAAGATTCTTAACAAGAAAAGAGTTCTTGGTCCTTGCTAAATTACTTGGCATATAGAAATGTTGAATGAATTGCACATAGAGGTGAAAACAAGATTATTAGCAATGAAAAGAAAAAAAAAACTAGTACATAAAATAATCCCCCAATTATTGGTTTAATATATAAAAGATATAGGTCAAAGTATTAGGCATAAAACACTTATAACAAGCTGAAGTCGGGCTAGAGATTTAGCTCAGTGGTTCCAGTGCCTGCCTCGCAAGCTCAAGGTCCTGAGTTCGATCCCCGGTGACCACATAGAATGCTGGGCGTGGGGACTCACGCCTGTGATCCCAGCACTCAGGAGGCAGAGATAGGCGGATTGTTGCATTCGAGGCTTGCCTGGGCTACATAGTGAGCTCAGGGCCAGCCTGAACTACAAAGCGAGACCCTGTCTCCAAAAAAAAAATACACACAAACATAAGCTGAAGCTGAATTATCAGCCAACTTAGACACAATGTTTACACTAGTAGCTGCCGAAAGTAGTGAACAGCAGCAAGAACAACAACAACAAATGGGAAACAGCTGCACGGCTCTGTTTATTTTTTTTTTCTTGGAATTTTTCTAGACATTTTCTTCCCAATAACCTTAAGCCAACTCATCAGTCAGTTCTCCTGTGTTTTTCTCATTTCACTCATATCTTGAGGACGGGCCTAACAATCTTCTTTTCCTTAGCAGCCCACATTTACACCACTTGACTCTTTTCTACCTAAGCACCTGTGCAGCCTTTCTGGGCTTGTATGGCATCGCACAAGGCCATTTATAGGATAGAGACATTGCCCCAGGATACTGTAGTGGTTCTCACACCCTAATCATAGGAAAGTAGTGTAGTGTCAGACAGAACCATGAAGCATAAGTACACGACAAAGATAATAAGCAAAAAAATGATTAATTGAAATGGGAAATCAAATTTAGTCTTTAGTAAACTTAGTGTTTACACTATAAACAGTAAAGAACCCAATCGTGATAACCACACATTTGTCAAGAACCCAGGTACCAAATCATTTGGTCTACACTGACATTTGACAAAAACACATCATCTGTGTCTCTATAACTCACAGAAGTTTGACTAAAGTTTTGATTGATTTTTCTCAATTCCTTTCGGAAATGTCAGGATGTTTTGAACTCCCATAGACGTGCCCTGAAAGAGAAAAAGACTAAACAGAAAATGCTTACCCAAAGAAACAAAGCATATCCATACAAAGATTGGTAAATGGTTATTCATTGCAGCTTTATTTGTTCTTTTAAAAAGCACCAAAAGCAACCCTAAATGTTATCAGCAGAGAAATGAGTAAAGATAAAATACCACTCAACTATAAAAGAAGTGAACAAAGTTCATAGACCAACAACGTGGATGATTTTCAAGATAATTAGGGTGAGCACAGATAGGTAGGTAAAACACACCATACATAGTAGTGCTTGTATAAAATTCCTGAAAATAAACATTAATGCACAATGAGAGAAGGTAAACCAGTGGCTATAGAGGGACTAAACTAGCACCTGAGGAAGGAGGGAGAATTGAAAAAAAAAGTATCAGAAAATCTTGGGGGCTAGATATGTTTAACGTTTTGCTTGTAGTGTTAGTATGTCAGGTATAAAAGTGTGTCTAAATTTATAAAAAGTACTCTTTAAGCACTGTGATTTATTATTTGTAATAAGACATCAATAAAGTGTTAGAATCAATATATTTTTTCTTTCTCAGGATCTCAAATGGCAAATGTTTGGCATAAACTTTCTGTCTTCTTTGCTAAGCAAGGCAGTGGTTTCAAAATGGCTTCATTCTGGTGAGATAAAAATCTGTACCTTTTGGGATGAAATTTCTTATGTTGGATATAGAGTAGCCTGAAATTTAATAAATGTGCAGAAATATGTTCTTTCCCCAAACATAGCCTTCAAATGTTATGTAAAATAAACAGTGATGTGCCTTAAGAAATTACCTAAGAAAAATATGTTTAAAAATAATACCACGGGCAACATTTCAACTAACAGTTATGGAGTTTTAATTAGTTTCCAAGCTTTCAAAGTTTCCTGTACCTAAAATGTAACAGCAATAGATAGGAAAAAAGTTTGGAAATCATAGTAGTGGGCATAGCAGCTTACAATGTAGATATCTGCCAAGAAAACTTTTAACAAAGCTTTATATTTAAGCACTTTGGATACTTTGCATTTTATTTTATTTTTTTTGAGACAGGGTCTCGCTTTGCAGTTCAGGCTGGTCCTGAGCTCACTATGTAGCCTAGGCAAGCCTCGAACTCAGCAATCCTCCTAGTCTATATAAGATCCAGCAAGTCCAGGTAACTCATTGCTCTGTTTCTGGAATGTTCCCCTTCTGCTTTTCACCGGCTAAACAATAACTTCCTTAGGAAGACTTCCAGCCAACTGTCAAGAACAGAAAGAACTCAGGTCTCTGCTTTCTATTACATCATTTTCCTTGCCTCCTATCACTCATTGTAATTTATGATTATGCTTTTAAATAAGTGCTCATGTATTTTGGCGGTATTGTGTTATTTTCCCTCTTTATTATAACTCCTTGGAGGCAAGGACTTATCTGCCATAATCTCTTCTACCCTTACGACTTAGTATGAATGGCATGAATAATTAAATAACTGTATTGTATTTTGGCAGACATAAAAAGAACCTGTCAAGTTATGTAATACCTTCCATGGCTGGGGTACTCTTATTTTAACTGTCTTAAGACACTATTGGTACTACTACTCTGTACTGTGATCATTCCTCTTACATCTGCCTTTTAAATATTTTGTAATCTGATGACTGAATTTTCCAACACGTATTTAGAAACATGAGTGTGGATTTTTGACTAGCTAGACCTGATAAAAATTGTTGAGAGTGTTGCTTGTGTTCCCTACTGTTCTTAAAGATGTGTCTGGTGGAATTTTAAGAGCTAGCAAGGACCACTGCCTTGAATATTCACCAAATTCAAGGGTTGCAGGTCAAACTTATTCATATTCACTTAGGATAAGTGTATATCTCCTCTATCTGAACTGGTACCTTACAAACAAAAAACTGGAACCTTTTGTAGAGTATACACTTTATCAGTAAATTTGCTATGAATTTTATGGTCAAAGCATAGCTTTCTTTCTTAA
Source organism: Thryonomys swinderianus (assembly GCA_004025085.1). NCBI lineage: Eukaryota > Metazoa > Chordata > Mammalia > Rodentia > Thryonomyidae > Thryonomys > Thryonomys swinderianus. The sequence goes on from PVIC010010555.1 coordinate 5,642, forward strand.
TAAAGTTTTCTCCTACTCTTAACCTCTGTCCCTCATTCCTAAAATTCAGTCTTCAATTTTAGAGAATAAGAATTTGCATTTCAGGCATGTGATAAGTGGGGAGTGAGGCTTGCTTCCCCCATATCACTGTTTAATTCACCCTTATGTATAGTATGTTTGTGTATCTGTGATCATGTACTTCAATAGAAAGTTTGTATTCTCAATGCTTAGATACCATCACTACCCTTTTACTCATAGGATCCTTATTTTTCTTAATTATTTAAGCTCCAATAGTCAAGTATTTCACTGTGTTTATATGAGCATTATTTGGTAAAGTTATCATACTCAACATGCATCTTGCATACTTATTATTTCATTGGTTACAGTAATATAATAGGAGCCATTTCTTTTCTTTTGTTCGTATTTTTGAACATATGGTTATAAAATCTACCTCTGCCTATATCAAGAATGAACTTTTCACAGATTTTTTTTCCAACTCAAAAGGCAGCATTAGGCAACTTGTTTCAACCTGATGTCCATGCCTTCGCCAAGTGAAGTCCTTAGTTAGATCCCGTGACAGCTGTTCCTAGGTGAGTAGGATTTCCGGGCCTTCACGGGCAGTCACAGGAGTGTCTTTCTTTCCCCTGCTCTTTTCTACTAATAGGATTTACAGTTTCTTTTATCTGGCCTTCTTAAAACTTTATAGAAAGCAGCCACACAAGAGTTTCACAGAGGGGGAGTCTGTTGGCACTATTTGTCTCTGTTCCAGACCTCGTCCTCTGGGTGGGACAGGGGATTGCACACCCTCCAGGGGACGGAGAAGGGAGGAAGATCTAATCAGTCTGAAAGACCCAGGTTGCTCTATGCGGGGAGCAAGGAGTAGAAAACTTCTAGTTCTAGCTGACAAGAGCAAGCTCTGCTTTACAAAAGTCCCTGCTTGCCTGGAAACTACAATATATATATATAGAGAGAGAGAGCTATTCCTCCCTGCGCACAGCATACTTTAAAGGGCACTGCCGAGGAGGGAAGAGGTGAATGAAAGTTTTAAATCCTTCACCACCCCAAGCAGTCTACTCGCCCCTTTGGAGCAGTTTGTGTAACAGTATGATACAGTTGCATAGTTTTGAAAACAGGATAGTCTATTTGCAGTCACGGAAAATAATCACTGTGTATTTTGCTTTGTCACTATACATTATTTCTCTTGGATTCAATTTAGAAAACGTATTTGTCATGTAAAAATTTATTTTAGAAGAGATTCCTAATAGTGAAATAAACACCAGCTCTAAATATAACTTTCCTTCTCTTTGGAGGCAGCTGTAATCTACTCAAGAGCTCCGGCATGTAATCTGACCGCTGTTTCATGTCACAGAGACTTGCAGGTTCTATTTTTGTAAATTGCACAACGCCGATATGGGTTCAAACAAATTTCTAAAACCCTGCTCCTCCTCTGCGTGTTATCACCTCACAGTTTCAAGAAGGAAACAGAAGATCAATTTAAATTCTGAAATTAAACTTGAAGAAAGCAACAAGCACGGTAACAATGACCTAATGTTTCACTGGATGTTCCCAGAGCGGTGAGTGACACACTATGAAAAAGCAATTTTTCCACAGAAATTGCTCGAGAACAAATGACCATTTCAATGAAATCTGACGGTAGAGGGGGAAATTGAAGAGCAGAGCCACAGGCTCCTGAGTGAGACAACACTGGCTTTGTGTCTTAGCTGGGTAAACTCTGACTGGTTGCGTAATTGCCCGAGTTTCCTTTTGAGAAGAACAGGGGTGAAAGCCTTTCTGCATAAAGTTGTTGTAAGCAACAGTGATAATGTCACCAAGCTTCCAGGACAGTGCCTGGCACACACTAAGGCTGGAAAATGCCAGCGATCGCTTAGGTTAAGTATCTGGCTACTCAGTGCTAATCGATAAATAATTTCACAATAAATGAGGAGAAGTACAAAAATATCTCTGTTTTCACTTTAACACAGTTTAAACTTGGCTGCAATGTCTTTGCAGAGCAGCTTGCCATTTTTATAAAAGAAGACAGTCATCATACACTCAGGTATTTATTTGGACACATTGCAATATTAAATGGAATTAACAATCTAATTTACTTCTCAGCTTTGGTGCTGCCTCTGTCTCTGAGTCACATGGTTCTGCTCGATTAATCTTTCTGAGGAGCAATTACTATCTTGTTAGTTTCTCATTCAAAACTCTTCACAGGTCCCGGTTAGTCATTAAAAGAAGTCCAAAGTTCTTATCTTGCTCTTCAAGACTCTCCCTAAATCCAGCCCTAATCTATCCCTCCAACATTCTTCTTTACTTCTTTCCTGTATGAGCCTCAACGCTCCAGTCAAAGTGAATGAGGTGATTCCTTAATCAATCTTCTTTAATTCATCTTTGGAAAACTAGTATCTGCTGCCCTACAAAGTAGGATATATCATTCTCCATGGTATTAATTAGTTTTCTTGTGATGAAACACAGTGCCTGACAAGCAAGTTTCAAAGGTTTCTGTCTGCAGTAGGCTTGAAATCAAAGCAGGAGCATCATGACAGAAGAGCACGGTGGGACAAAGCTACTTAATTTATGGTGCTCAGGAAGCAGACAGCACCAGACAGGAAGGAGCATGGGACAAGACCTAGGCTTGATGCCATGCCACCCTGAGCCATCCAGACTTATCAAGAAATATGTCTGCTAGTCTAGTGACCTCCTAAACCAGTCAAACTCACAATCAAGCTTACCTACTATACCAGCAATACCAATATTTCTGGGCCCTCATTTTGTCTATTTGGTTTTTGTCCCTTTCAAAATTTAAATTGTGTAATAATTTCATTTTAGACAGTACTTTGGTGTTCTGAAATGCTCTAGTGCTAGTGAACACCACTGCAATTGCATTATCAATAGGAGATTATTATAGGACAGCCTTGAGAAAACATTCTGATAGCACCTCCAGTGTCATGATGACACCTTTTTCATTTACCACTTTCCCAGTCCAGTCTTAACCCATGTTATTTCTACCCAAAGTACGTCCGTCACGGACAGAAAAATCTTTGCTTAGCGCATTGTGGAAGAGCAGTACTTGTAGTGCTTCTCGAATAAAGAAGTAAGGTGAAGCCTCTCTCAAGCACCAAGACATAAGCTACTTCTCTGCACTGTTCTATAGTAGTTCGGTATTATGAAGGAAGAAATATAATAGATATAAGTGTTATTTTGAAAATTTGATGTTTTCAACCCAATGTACTATGTTTACTTGATAATATTTGTTTCATAAAACAAATATTGTAGCATCCTAGTAGGAATGGAGTGCCTACTGTTTTTCTTTTTTTTCATTCAGACATTGAGAGGTGCATATTCTTTCCTGTTTTCAAAGCTGATATATTGCAAGTAGCAACTAACAAGTGTTGTTGAGACTCACACATGTAGAGCACTTCTGTAGGTACTGCAACGACTCTCATGGTTAAAGTCGTAGTTCTCAAAAGATGTATCATAAATGGCACTTGCACGTTCTTACCCTCGCTGTATGCTTTATCCAATTCAACTGGTCCTTGAGACTAATTTCAACAGTTCTGTTGAAATTATAGCTGTGGAGGGTATCAATTATAGTAGTTCACGCTCACAAAATCATTTTAAAAAATCTTTAGTTGCATATGTTTGTGATACATAAGAAACACATTCACCATGTGGAATAATACATACTGCATCATCGTCCTTTTTCCTTCCTAGGTCTCCTTCTTCCCGCTGTCTCCCCATAGACCAGATCACCTTCTCTTCTCCACAGTCTGTCACTACCTCTGCATCCCCTCTATCATTTATTTTGATCTTCAAATGATAACAGTTTCAGTTTCTCAGATAAGAGAAAATATGTGATATTTAAACCTTCTGTGTCTGACTTATTTCACTAAAGCTGGATTTAGGGAGAGTCTTGAAAAGCAAGATAAGAACTTTGGACTTCTTTTAATGACTAATTCCAATTGCAGCTCGTTTTCAAAGAATGACTCAATTTTTCCGCCTGTGGCTAAGTAGTACTCAATTGTGCTATATATTGTACCGAGTGGGTGGGGTTCATACATAGTTTATTTTTTTCTACCAGTGATTGCATTAAACTCAACCCCAACCCCATAAACTTTATGTTCCCCAAACCAAATGTAACCTGGAATATCCCATGGAATTTAAATCCTGTTGTTCTTACATTTTATTTATTCATGCACATGTTGATTGGCAGATAGGTCACTGACAAGATTTAAGAGTTATGAGTTTTGCCACAATAAACATGAGTATGCATGGATCACAATATGATGCATATTTATTCTTTCAGCAAGATATCCAGAAGAGCTATAGCTAGATCAAATGCAATTTCTATTTTCAGTATGCTGAGGGATACCTATATGTTTGTACTAGTTTACATCCATGAACAATGTGGAAAAATTTTCTTACTCCACCACCTCAGCACCACTTTTTTGTTTTTTTCTTTTTATTTTTGAGACAGGGTCTCGCTTTGTAGTTCAGGCTGGCCCTGTGCTCACTCTGTAGCCCAGGCAAGCCTCAAACTCAACAATCTTCTTGTCTCTGCTTCCCGAGTGCTGGGACGACAGGCGTGAGCCATCACACCCAGCCAAGCATTTGTTTTTTTGAGTTCCTGATGATAGTCATTCTTTCTGGGGTGAGAGCAAATCTCAGTGTTGTTTTGATTTAATTGCCTTAATGATCTAAGAGGTCAAACGTTGGCCATTTGCAGTTCTTTTTGCCCAGGTTTTGATTGTGTCTTTTTGTCTTGAGTGTCTAATATTGTTCATTTCTTCATATATCCTAGATACTAGTCCTTTGTCAGAGGGATAGCTCATTAATTTTTTCTCATTTTGTTAGCTTTCTCTTGATTCTAATGATTGTGTCCTTGGTTTTGAAGAAGTTTTAAATTGGATATAACTCTATTTGTTGGTTGTTGGGATTATTTCTTGTGCAAGTGGTCTTTTGTTTTGAAAGTTCTTGCTGTATCTGTGTCCTCAAGAATTTTACCTATTTTATCTTCCAGCAGATTCTGTTTCTGTTGTAATATCTAAGTTCTTGGTCTATTTTTATTTGAGCCTAAGCCATAGTGAGAAATTTGGGTTCAAATTTCTGCATGGGAATAACCACTTTTCCCAGAAGTATCTGCTAAAGAAGCTATCTTTTCTCCAGTGTATATTTTTGACTCCAAGTCAAACATCAGTTGGCCTGAGGTTGTTTTCATTTTTTTCCTTTAATCTTTATGTGTTTGCCTATAAGCATTATGCTGTTTTTTCTCATTTTAGTTTTGTAATATGTCTTAAAATCAGAGATGGTGATGCTTACTGCTCTCTTTGCCTTTGGGTTTATTTTATGTTTCTTTGTCTTTGGATTTCTTTTACATATTTCTTTGGTTTCATATGAATGGTTGGGCTTTTTTTTTGAGTTTTGTAAAAGTGCTTTTGGTTTTTGGTGGACTTGAATTAAATCTATACATCATTTTTGGTAATATAGTCTTTTTGGCAAAACTTATTTTACCTAGTGAGAAATGGAAAATGTCCTTGGATTTTCTGATATCCCCTTTCATTTCTCTTTTCAGAGTAGGATGGTTTTCATTATAAAAGCTTTTCACTTTCTTGGTTAGGCTTTCTTGGTTCTAGGTCAGGTATTTAATTGCTTTTCAAAAGCTACCACAAATGTGACTGGTTTTTCCTTATTTCTTTCTTAGTGGATTCACTGATGGTGTACAAGAACATGATTTATTGGTACTGTTTTTGTATCCTACTACTATTCTGAATGTTTATTAGTCCTAAGAATCATTTGGTGGAATTTTGTATTGGAGAGGAATCTCTTATGTAAAAGAGTGGCATCTGTAAAAAAATATAGTTAGATTTTTTCCTTTATGTATTCTTTTAAAAATTTCTTTGGCCTGATTTATCTGGCTATTTTCAAGTACTATGTTAAACAGAAGTGATGAAACCAGAGTCCTTTTTCCTCAATTTTCAAGAAAAGTTTTAACTTTTTTCCCCAAGGACGCTGGTAGAGCTTTATCCTAGCCTCATCTCCAGAATGCTGAAATTATAGGTGCGCATCACCCACCCAACTGGTAAGGGGTTCTTATAAATGGTTTTCACTAGTTCAAGACGAGGTCCTTCTACACTTATTTTTACAACTATTTGTTTTGAATAGATATTAGATTATCTATTTGTCATGAATAGATATTAGATTATGTCAAAGCCATTTCTTTTCATCTATTGGGCTGATGTTATGTTTTTCCTTTGATCCTGTTTATGTAATATATTGCATTTGTTGATGTACATATGTTGAATCATCCTTGACTCCTAGGAATGAAGCCACTTTGGTCATGATGTATGGACTTTCTGATAATTTATTGCATTAATTTCAGCAATACCTTATGGGGGATTTTTGCATGTGTGTCCAAGATTGTTCTGTAGTTTTCTTTCTTGTTAGTTCTTGCCTGATTTTAGTATCAGAACCATTCTAGTTTTCAGTAGTACTAGGTTTGGCAATGCTCCTTTTCTGAATTTCATGGAAGAGTTTAAGAATGATAAGCTTTTGCTTTTCTTCATGTTCTGGCTGAACTCTGGTAAAATAATCAAGTCCTGAGATTTTATCTTTATCTCTACCTCTATTTTATTGCCTCTTATTGGTCTATTCCGAGTCTTTACATTTTCTTAGTTCACTTTTGGCAACTCATATATGTCTAGGAATTTCTCTGTTCTAGGTTGTCCTATTTATTGGAATATAAGTTTTTAAAGTAGTTTATTATGATCCCCTGAATTTTGCTGATGTCCATTGTGATTTTAATTTTTCATTTATAATTCCATTTATATGAATTTTTATTTAATTCTCTTGGTAAATTTGGCTAATAATTTATCAACCTTTTTAACCTTTGAAGAACTAACTATGACACACTGATCCTTTGTACTTTTTAATCTCGAGTTTATTAATTTCCACTCTTCTCTTTAAAATTGATTTCTTTGCACTAGTTTTGAATGTGGATTGCTTTTGCTTTTCTAGAATTGAAAATATATTAGAAGGTAATTTATCTGAGATGGATCTATTCTATTAATGTGTGCATTTACAAGTATGAGCTTTCCTTTTCTGATTGCTTTCATTGTATTCTATAATTTGGGTATATTCTTCTACTGTTGCCATTTGATTCTAGGAAGTTTGGTTTCTTTACTGAGGTTTTCTATGATCTATCAATTTTTCAGCTATTTGTTATTCAATCTCCATGTGTTTGCATACTTTTTTTCATTTCATTTGCTATTGCTTTCTAGTTTTATGCTATGATGATACAAAGGTTGCAGGTCATTATTTTTATTGTCTTATTTAAGCCCAATTTTTGGTCTTTGATAAGGTCTAATTTTGGAAAATGTCTTAAGTTCTACTGAAAAAAAATGAATTCTGTTGTTTTGGTTGGGTGAAATAGTAGAAATGTGCTAATTCCATTGTTAAAAGGCATGATGGGCGAGTTTTATTTCTTTGATGATTTTTTTGTCTAGCTGATCTATTTGTCCACTTCCAAAATCTTACCTTCCTATCTTTCTACTTACCTGAACAGAATTTGCCATGCATTTCACTTTGGGTCTGGATGTCCCTCATTCAGTCAGAGAGAGCTGAATCTGGAATATGTAATACTGAAATTAAGAGCATGGGATTCCTAAATCACTGCATGTGAGTGACTGGATTGGCATTGCCCTAACTCTGGTAGTCTGTGTGGAATAAAACAGAAGAAGCAGTTAAAGTTCCTGGACCATGTGGTTTCTCCTCTTTGATGCTTGATTGCCATCCTTGCTTTGGGGTCATGAAATTAGGGACTGAGACCTCTACAAATTGTAGGCCAAATAAATCCCTTGCCCTCTAAGTTTGAGTGTGTGTATTTTGTCTCAGCAATGACAGAAAAGTAATTAACACACCATGTCATAGTCAAAGGACAAGGAAGCACAAGAAAAAATTCAGTAGAATACAGTTCTTATTTTGTAAGTACAAAAGTACTAAATTTGCTATGCTTTAAAGCAAATAATATATATTTATTTGGAATGAATACATGTATTAGATATAACTAGTTGGTGTTTTTCAACGTGTTAGAGGTATTTTCACTAAACAAGGACAGCTGTTTACTGCAGTTTAACAACTAGTATAGTTCAGAGGACCCTTTCCCTGAGTCTGTTATACTTTATTATGTGATGCCTGCATTTTTATGACTCTTAAAGCTGTTGGTGAATGTGCTTGCTTATGTGGCAATAAAGATTTTCCTTTCCACAAACATAAAAGCTTCACTAGAGTGGTTCAACTCTTTTGTATTCTTGTCTTCCTACATTCTACCATGTGATGCTGTAACAAAAAATCCCTTGCCAGATTGAGCACTTTTACTGTGGACTACTCAAGCTCCAGAGCTAAAAACTGAAACGCTTCTGTTCATTACAAAATTACTCAGTTCCAGGTTTTCTGTATAGCAATAAAAATTGCAGATCTTTACCTTTTCCTCATTCACCAGCATCATGAAACCTGTGCTCCCCAATAGTTTTTAATAATTCATGCTTTTGCAGGTGCTTCTGCTTAAGCCTGAAAGAACTTTCCCTTGGTCCTCTTGGAAAATGCCTACTCATCTTTTGACTCCGTTCAAAGGTAACTTCTACTAGTTATGTCCAATGAGTCTTTATTCCATACGGGATTGATTTCTTCTTCCTGTCCTTGTTGTGCCCTGTTTATATTTTTATTAATTTATCACACATTTCTGCTTTGGTTTTATTTGGATTGGCCTTTTTGCTTTGTCCATTTCATTCATTAAGAATAAGTTGTTTGAAATGCAGGATTGCATTTCCTTCTCAGGTTTAATTTAGCTCACCACAGTTCCTGCCAAAGAAGAAGTGTTCACTCGAGGCTCGTCTGATGCCAGGGGCTGTCACTGTGGGACTGAAATGGAAAGGATCAACCTTACCCAGAAGCCCAAAGGAAAGTTGTCAGATATAAGATGTCCCTATACATTGGAGCTTGAGCATTGTCTTTGCCTTAAGGTTTGTACGGCAAAACAAAAACAACAGTTACAACACTTTTGGTAAGTTTTAATAGGCCTGCTAGTATAAGATCTTTTCTAACGCTCCCAAATTTCAACATTTTCCTCAGCCATAGAGACCACTTAAAAGGTGAACTGAAATACATCCCAGGTGTTTATGTCCCAGAAATCTACTCTATCCTTGATATTCCAGAGGCTACAAAGAGACTCTACCATGACTCAGGCTTTCCATCAATTATTTGGGAAGTTCACTTTAAATTTTTATTTAGTACTTTTCCTTCAAAGTCTATGTGAGGAAGGGAAGATGAGGAGGTGAGAACTGACTAAATAAAGATATTCCCAAACCTAAAGAAATCCTTTTAACAACAATAAAGTCAAAACTCAGAATGCCAGGGATTTAATTCAGTGGTTCCAGCATCTGCCTTGCAAGCACAAGGTCCTGAGTTTGATCCGTGGTACTGCATACCACAGAGGTGAGGCATGGTGTCTCACGACTGTAATCCCAGCACTCAAGAGGCAGAGGCAGGAGGATTGCTGTGAGTTCAAGGCTAATATGGGCTATATAGCGAGGGACAGCTTGAGCTGTAAAGTGAGACCCTGTCTCAAAAAACTACAAGCAAAAACAAAGACTTGAAGAGTCATGAAGCAATCACCTGACCAGTCACTTTGTCACCTGGCATATGTAATGCTCGATCCTTCTTATCCAATCTGGGCTGAGAAAATGTCAGTATCTTGCCTGATTTTTCTGACCTTCTGATTCTCTCTTCATTTATGTATCAAGCCTCCACATGATTAAAATTAGACCTCTTTTATTAGATCTCTGGATCCCTTTAAATTGCTAGTGCTTCTGTGCAGACTGCAGAATGATTAACAAATATGTGTGACAGAAGACAGCTGAGAAGGGAAAGGTCAGACGAGTTCAAATAACAAAGATCTCTGGTAGTTTATTTTCTAATTTCAAGTAGGCTTAATTAGGAGAATTCTTATAGAGCTTATTATCTATTGATCTATATTTTTATTCAAATACATTTTTTTTCTTTCATGAAATCACTAGCTCTCATTAAGTTAAGGAAAGTGAGTGTACTTTTCCATATATTTAGCAATCAGTAATTTCTTTCAGGGTGACTTGCATCATGATTATAAATTAATGAAAGTCCATCCCTTAAAACAGAAGCATGATCTCTACAATTAATTTTCTATTTAACAATATTTTTGTAAAGAAAGGCTCTTTCAGGAAGCTAGTCATAGTCATCCCTGTTCTTTTGCTCCTTCTTTGATTTTTTTCCTTAGAATATTTTCTACTGAAGTTGGAGAGCTTTATCTCCTCCAATTGCAAAGCTATATAAAGTCAAGGCTGAGCTGGTGAACAAATTTCTTACATTTTTGGAGTATTCTGGCTTAAAACTAAAAGAAAAGATGGGTGGTGAGAAGGAAAAAGCCAAGGAGAAAAAGGATCAGAGGATGAATCTTGAAATACAAAACTCCTAGTTTTAGTCATTCTCTGGGACTTGACAATTTCATTATTGTCCATTACAGAATTTCTTCCTGTGAGGGAAGATTTTCTTTTTTTTCTTAACCTGAAGCTAGTTTAATTTTGACTTTTGTCTCTTTTAGTTCCAAAAGTTTTGACTAATAAACACTATTCAACCTTTGAATAAAATATAATTTAAAATTCTTGTTTTACTCCTGTATCACTTACTTTTCTCATTGCTGAGCCAAAATACCTAACACCCAAAGTCAAAGGAAAAACAATTCATTCGGCCTGCAATTTGTGGAGGTTTTAGTTCATAGTTGTGTGCTGTAAAGCAGAGTGTCATGGCACAGTAGAAACAGTTTATGGTAGGAAGAAGGCAGAAGGTGAAAAAGTAGCAATCAGCAAGCTACAACTAAAAGCAATGACCTTCTTCCCCTTATTGTTCAAACTACCTAGCCTTAGGTTGGGTAGGATTCACACTCAATGAGGGGCAGCCTTAATCCTAACCTCGCTCCATGAATCAATCCCAGCAGCACACATCCTAGATCCAGCCACCTTCAAACAATGCTACCTATGATTGTATGAGAATTTGGGGCACATCTAGATACAAGCCATTACAACTCTATAATGTAAGAACAATAATTTGGAAATGAACAAAGAATATCCTTGAGTTTGTGAATTTCATGTATACTTGCCGTGCCAGCAAGGTGCTGATGAATATGAAAATAGCTGAAATAAGATTGGAGGGAAAATGAACAACTTCTCTTACATATAACCTTAAAATGTGTCAAAAGTGTTAATGTTTCCTATCTCTTCATGTAAAATATGAACCTCATAAATATCTAACTTCTTCTTCTTCTTCTGTGAGATCTGGCAACACTGCCACTATTCTATACAGAGGCTGAGAGGAAGATTTTGACTAATGAATGTGTAGCTTTCCCGGAATTTTGTCCAATTCCTGACAATCCCAGCAATGATAACAGACCGTTATAGATTAATGATCTTGGAAAAGTTTGAAATCTGAATCTCCTGTTGAAATGTTAAAAATACCCTACTTATATAGGGGAGAAAAGATCTCAAGTCATTTATTTTAGATCAAAAATATTTTCAAATTAGTAAAAAAGGAGTTATCATTGGACAGTTTTACTCTGCCACTGTACTTCTCTTTCTTTCCTTCTTTCTTTCTTTCGGTGGTTCTGGGTGTGCAGAACTTATTCATCTTCAACTGAAAAATTTTATAGCCTTTGATTAACACCTTCCAACCTGCCCCTCCCCAACTGCTGATAATTTAATTATTATTGATTTTTTTTTAAAAAAAGAGTCTGTTTATAAGTGAGATTGTGGCTTCTGTCTATTTCTTTCTGAATTTGGCTTATTTCTTTTAGCATAATATCTTACATTATGATTTGTGACTTTGCAAATTTCAGGTTTTACTTCTTTTTAACCATTAATGACAGACTTTATGTTACACTATTGTGAGTAATGCAGGGTTTTTTGAGCTAATAATTTTATTTCCTTTGTAAACATAAATAAAATTCAAAATTGATTTAAACAGAAGGGCAAGAACTGTAAAACTCCTAGAATAAAGGTGTGAAGGGAACAAGGTTCCCTGACATGGTGTTGGTAATGACTTCTGCATTGACACCAGAAGTGTAAGCAATGGAAGCAAATTAACAAGTGGGAATTTTGAAATGTTTCTTGAAGAGCAAAAGAAATGATCAACTAAGTGAAAATAGAGCCCATGGAGTAAGAGAAATATATATATATATCTCTATCTGTCTTTCTATCTATCTATCTATCTATCTATCTATCTATCTATCTATCTATCATCTATCATCTATCTATATTATATAAAGTTTAACCCATATACTGATAATAAGTTAATGTACAAATTATATATGGATCTCATAAAATCCAACAACAAAAAGTAAGTTACCTTATTAAAATACAAGCAAAAGGCTGCATAGGCATTTTCTGAAGAAGATATACAATTTTTGACATGTAGATGAGAAATTACTCAACATTACAAATCAGAATAGAAATGCAAAGCAAAAGCATAATGAAAAATTACCTGATAAGTTAATTAAGAGATACTAAGGGTTTCAAACAAGGATGCAGAAAAAAGGCTTTCTACCTACGTTGTTGGTTAAAGTATTAAATTGCATAACCGTTAGGGCAAACAGGGTGGAAGCCCCTTGAAAAATTAAAAATAAAAACCCTGGTATTTTCACATCTAAGTATATTTTTAAAGAAATAAAATGACTATATATGTTTTGCTTTAATAAAAGATAGTTGAAAGCCTTGTTGTCTGATCTTAACAGCCTTATATGAGTGAAATATACACATTTTTGTGCAGTGCATATGTGTTACTGATGTCTGTTAATGACACTGATGTTATGAATTTATTATTAATCCATAGCATCTTATTTTATATGTTATCTTTTATAATTAGTTATAAAGTTATTCAGAGAACACTTGAAATGTTTTCATTATTTATCTTTATACTTGCCATTAATGATTAAGTCACATTCATTTATTCTCCAGGTTGTGTGTGTGTATTCCACTAATTAGTACCAAACTGCTTTTAGTACATTAGAAAAAATGGATACTGGTCTCTGTGCAGGAAACAAAATTTGTTTAAGGAAAGCACACTCCTGAGCTGGAGATTTAGCTCAGTGGTTCCAGTGCCTGCCTCGCAAGCGCAAGGCCCTGAGTTTGATCCCTGGTAACCACATACAATGCTGGGTGTGGAGACTCACGCCCACCAGCAATCAGTACCACATACCACAGTGCCGGGCATGGTGGCTCACGCCTGTCATCCCAGCACTCGGGAGGCAGAGGCAGGAGGATTGCTGAGTTTGGGGCTTGCTTGGCCTCCTTAGTTAGCTCAGGTCCAGCCTGAACTACAAAGACCCTGTCTCAAAAAATAAAATAAAAAAAAGAAAAAGAAAAGCATGCTCCTAAAATACTTCAGGAGACTAGAATAGATTCATGCAATAAGTAAGGCGATATATTGCTAGGACATATTCTAGTGTAATCCACCTTAAAGGATCCTGAGCTCACTATGTAGCCCAGGCAATCCTCAAACTATACCAATCCTCCTGCCTCTGCCTCCCAAGTGCTCCCAAGTGCTGGGATTACAGACATGAGCCACCAACCCTAGCATTGTGGTGTGTGGTTACTGGGAATCAAACTCAGCACCTTCCACCAGTGCAGACACCAGAACCACTGAACTAAATCCCTGGCCCTTGAACAGATTTCATTATTTTTTATTTCTTTTTTTTTTTTTTTTTGTGGTACTGGGGATTGAACTCAGGCCCTTATGCTGGCAAGATAGGTGCAGTACCACTTGAGCTAAATCCCCGGCCCCATTGAAGAGATTTTTTTTTTCTTTAAAAAAACTTTTCCTGTGGAAAAGACCATGCTATAATGAATACTATTACAATGAAACTCCTGTTTGCTTCACAGGATGAATTACACTTTAGTTGGAGAAAAAAGTCTTCCCTAAAATGAGTTCAAGTAACACATTGTAAATTTGCCACCTCTTTGTGTTCTGTTGAGATATTTTCCTCTAAGAATTGATGTGCAAATCACTGTGGTCTACAAACTGTTCTTGCTACATATAGGGAACAGTGACAATCCAAATTAGAAAGTTTATTCACTGGTAAAAATCAATAAACACAGGGTGGATGGATACTTATACATAAAGTTATGATTTTTTTTTCCTTTCTAAGTCATTTCCCCTGAGCCAGTTTCTACTGACAGTCTGTCTCCTCACATTAGCAATAGGAAGAAATAATTAGCTACATGTTGTCACTTGCGATCAGATGGTCTGTGAAGCAAAGGCTCACTAAGTGGGGCAGATCCAATCCAGGCTGTCCTCCCCAGATCTGCTGGGATGGTCTAAAGAATCATCTCTGAAACATCCCTGTTTTTCCTTTTCAAAGCTTATGTGGCTAAAAGTGATAATAACCTAGTTTTTGGTAGAATATTTAAAAGTCATTCCTTACACTTTCTTACATCTCTTCGGAAATAGCCTAGTCCATTCTCAGAATATGCCTGATATTAGTATAAATCTATTGAATTGCAGTTAGGCTGAGAAAATCATAATAGTCAAATATACCTCTTTGTGAAGTGCAAATTGTGAACAGATAAACAAAATAGAGATTTTATATCTATGTTCATTCTCTCAGCAAGCATCTGGAGAGTGCCTTCCATACACCGGAGCTTTTTTCAAGTACCTGAGAAAATAAAGTTGATTAAGACACATTTCTTCACCTTGAAGTTGTCCTAGCCCAAAATAAATTAGAAAATTGAGGTTTCAGATGTAAAATTATCAGATCTATGGGGAAAGACAAAGGATCATGGGAGAAAGACTAGCAAACATTACTATAGAAGGCTCAGAAAGCTACAGGAAGGTGTAAAGTTTGTTTGAAGTCTTTAAGGAGACTTTGACCCTGTCTAGGAAGAGATAATTGCAGGGTTATAAAAAATCAGTGTCTTATCAGTCTTCAGGCTGCTGTAACAAAAATACCATTAACTGACTGTATTATAAATAATTTATTTCTCATGGTTCCAGAAGTACAACGTTCAAAATCAACGCATCAACAGACTCAGTGTCTGGTAACAGCCCACTCTTCACTGCAGTTTTGTGTCCTTGAGCACTAGAAGGGTCAAAGAAGCTCTCTGGGACCCATTCACAAGGGCTCCCCATTTGTGGTCTAATCACCTACATAGGGCCCTGACTCCTAATGGTATAAACTTAGACATTAGGATTTAAACGTATGAATTTTGAGGTGAGGGAAGACATAATCATGTAAGTCACAACAGCCGGTCAAATAGGTTTGGGACCATATCAACTTTCCAAAGGGATGAGATATTCCAGAGAAAGGTAAAGAGGGAGTAATGCAGAAAGTGAGACTGCAGATGACAGAGTAGCCTCAAATTATAAAGACATCTGGTGTTTCCAGGAGAAATTTGGGCGGCATATTGAAGATTGCAGGAGGACACCGAAGTTTTCCAAAAGGTTTTACATTTCAGAAAGATGACACTGGTATTAAGTTGTGAGGTGATGAAGAGTTAGATAACCAATGGGCAAGAAATAAAGAAGAGATGAAAGATGTCCCTTTCATTGCTCTTAAAAAGATGCCTGTGCTTCTGCAGGGAAATGGAAACAAAGAAAAAGAAAAACTTCTGTCTTTGAAAGGCAAAGATGAAAAAAAGGTCAAGATACAGATTTATATTCCAGTTTCAAAGACATTGACATATAAAGTGGGTAACAAGGTAGAAATTGCATTGAAGAATAAGGAAAATAAGTGTTACACATAGATGATAGTTATCATAGTTATATATATTTGGTTTCCTTTGTCCTGGTGACCATCCTAACAGATTTATATGGTATTATATATTCTCTTATAGGTTTGACCTTTATCAAGAACACCTAAGTAAGCTAGTTGACCTTAATTGTCACCTTGATTGGCTTGAAACATGCCTTCATTGGTAAAGCACAGTCTTGCTGTGTCAGGAAGGACTATGGAGTCACGTCGTTGGGTATTATATCTAGTACATGGTCTCTTCTACTTGTGCTGATCAATGTTCTGCTTCTTACCTCCCATGAAGTGAGCAACTTCTTTGCCCTGCTGGGCTTTCTGTCTGGATGTTTCTGTCTTGGAACCCCATGACCATGAACTGAAACCTCTGGAACCATGAACCAAATGAATCCTCTGTGTCTTTGATTTTTTAGCTGTCCTAATAATAGAAAAGCTGACCAATACTTTATTCATGGAAATAAAATTTTAAAAATATTACCCATTTTTATGACTTACATCTAGAATTCCCCCCAAAATCTCATATCCTCAAAGGTGGGGATTTGGGGAAGCATTGGTGTATAGTTCTGAATTATTGGTGTGCGATACTGTATTTGTTCACTGGTTGCTTTAGTTTAGCTCCCTCTGAAGAGGGAAGACCCACTGTGGACGTGTCAAACAAACTGATAGTCTGGATCGAATAAAAAAAATGAAAGAATGAAGGGTCATTTCTTCCTGTCTGCCATACAGGGACTGTTTCTCCTCTACCATACCCCTTAGCATTTCACCCTTCCTTGGAATCAGGCAACTATGAATTGAAATCTCTACAAACTTTCCTTCTGAAACTTATGGATGTGTTTTGTTTCAGCAATGAGAAAATAACTAATTAAAAGTAAGTAACCAAAATAATTAACAGATGTTAATAGGAGTGGGGTTGTTGCTTTTATTGCCTGAATATGTGGTTCAGAAGCCATGGGAAGGGCTTGCACCAGGAGTTTGGCAAGGTTCAGAGATGCTGGTGAAAGGACACAAGTGTCATGGGGTCAGGAAGGCTTCCACCTATGTTTCTGAAGAGCACCTCGTGGGTCAAGCAGTGTCCCCCTGAGATGGCAATGTGTGCCATTGTGAGCATGAAGGTGAAAATGCAGTAGAGATGCCAGGATATCAGAGGAGCCAAAAACATGGGCCAACTGGAGAAAGCTTTAAGGAGTGAGCAAAGCCGTCCAGAGAAAGGCCATAAGAAATGTAAACACGAACAGTGTTCTAAATACAGGGAAATCAACAACATTTGCAGTTCACATGTTGTCACAGATTAATCCATGTGCTGGACCTGAGAACAGAACATTCTTTATTTGCTGAATTTGTTGTTTGTTGAGTACACTGTCCCAGCAAGAAGATAGGAGCTAAGGTAGAGGCTCAGTACCAGACTGAGCAAACCAGAATCTCCAGAATCAGACTTGGGAACCTGTTTGTCTTGTTGCATTTTTAAAATAAAGCATCTTTTCAACAGGCTCCTTAGTAGCAAAGGTTTCTGGGATCTGTATGTGTAATATGAAAATTTGTTAAATATTTAGAATATGTTCCACACTCTCATAAGATCCAGGCACATATATGATAGTGCTTATCACTTACCACAGCATAACTACATAGGTGTTGTCCCTATTATAACATGAGAAAAATGGTGTTCATGGCCTTACACAAGGTCTCATGGTTAATGAGTAGAAATAGTAACTACACATTCCCATCTCTGTGATTTTTGCATTAAACTTTCCCTTGCTTTGTGATGTACAGTGGTTCATATGACACATGAAAGTGTTTTAGAACATGTTATTGAGAAAGGAAAAAAATTAACAAAATTATCTTTATGTGCTTCTTAACCCTAGGCCATCAGTAATGTTGAAGTTCTCTGAATTATTCTTTCTCATTTGTGTCAATTTTGCAATATATCTGGTTTTGCTAAGCAGAACTGATGATCTCTGTGGAAACTTTCCTTCAAATCCTCATTTTCTTTTCTATTTTTGTCCTTTCCTTCTCATCTCTCTTCCTTCTCTTGCCTGAAGCTAAAATCCTAGACTCATTGAATTCTGGCCAACTTTGAGCCAAGAAGACAGCATGGTGGCGATGAAAAGAAGGTAACTCACCAAACTAAAGGGAAGCTGTTTAAACTTAGAAACATGCATTAATACATTAGAGAGATCATTTAAAAAGTATCCTGAAAATAATAACCAAAAATGTGTGATTAGATGATTTTTCAGTGTTAACTACTTTTTGGCTGTATTATTCATATATTCAGCAAGTAAAAACACATTTTTTCTCACTATAAGTGTCCTGTTAACAATTAGAGTACTTTGATAATTAATGGTCTGAGTATCCTCATTCAAAATAATGTACCCCACAGGTATTTGTGTTGCTAAAATTTGTAAAGCTTAGGACATTTTTATGGCTTGTGGTTCTCCCTAAAGTTTACATTGCAGCAGCTTTTCCGTGCATGATTATCCATCAACCAATACTTATCAGAGATCCACAGGGTACAATATTGTGCAGCAGATCACAGAGCGGTGGGCCACAGGAAGCAAAGGAAATATCTAACGGGCTTCCAGATGGATGAGAGAAGGCACATCCAAGTGAAGGTTCTGGAAGCATAGTAAAGGTTCAAGGATCTGCTGATCGCCGGTACCAAAAAAAAAAAAGTAGAGGGAAGCAGTGTGGTAGGATTTTGGATTTCTTTACTTTTGAATTTATGTTTAAGATACATATGTATCATTGTATTTAGAAAAATAATTTTTATGTTTTATAAATGTACAGTTATTATGAGGGGAGTATCAGAGTTGTTTTGTTCTACTTCTTCAGACTTTTCCAAAAAACCATCCAGTGGATTATGTACTGGAACAGTATTTTAGCAGTGCACCTTCTCTGAGGAAATCATGCAATGAAGTACTCTCAGCTAAAAGCATCGTAGGTGTTTTTTAGGTCAACACTAGAATCAGTCTATTAGAAGACCATAAACAAATAGAACAAAAGTCAACATACCTCCTAGAAGGCACCCAGGAAAAAGAAAATAAAAGTTTAAGATTAAAAGTAAATGAAAACAGAAAGTAAGTAGTAAGTGATAATGGTCCAGTTTAATGGCAAACTGTGCTTAAAGTTATCAAGACCCATCATTGGAAATTTATTGCAGGGAGCTTTGTAATTTTTATTAACAATTCCAGTAAGCCCCAGATTTCTGGGTAATGTGAATCATTGGGAAGGAATCTACTCTTTTCAGGCCAAAATTTGATCTTTTAACAATGTAATAAGGTCAATAGACCATGAAGCTTCCATTATCTTACCTTACATTGACCCTTTTAATGACTGAAATGTATGAATTGGGCTCAGATTACCACTGCATTCCTCCTTTCATAATTAGCACTGGAAAGGACATATGTACACCATTTTCACCTTTTTTGTCTCCTCCTTATTTCCCCAAAACACCCTTTACCCTTGGAGAATAACTTGTACTCTTTTCAACGCACAGATGGAGACTTCAAGAGCTCTCCTTGAACTACAAGAAACACATGTGAGTGATTGCGTCAAGCCTCCTTTTAACAATCTACAAATGACTATTGTAGTTTAGATTCAAAGAAGTTGAACTAAATCTGTGCTTGTGGTCCAGCATTTGCAAAAACTAAATCTGATTATTCCCAGGTCAGTCCCTCTAGATAGTCTATCCAGAAACTTATTTGCTGACCAAATAAATTAAGGAGAAAGATTCATTCCATATAATTCTCCTGATGAGTCCCAAGGATTATAGATTATCAGAGCCTTTGAGAAAGCCTCAGGAAAAGTAGAACTGGGACTGGGTTTAATCCATGCTTAGTTCATCTGAGAGCTCTTTTCCTCTTCCCTTGTTCCCCACATCATTCTAGCAACAGGATACACTTTGGAATTTTTATTTTTTATGTTGTTTTGTGTCATAGATTTTGTTTATCTGCATTTTCTAAACTCAAGGGATGTCTTAGATTAAATATCATTTCTTTATAAATATATCAATCATCTGTATTGCTTAATTTCACCTTTAATTCACCAGCAATTGAGATTTTTTTTTTTTGAGACAGGATCTCGCTTTGTAGTTCAGACTGGCCCCGAGCTCACTTTGTAGCCCAGGCAAACCTGGAACTCAGCAATCCTCCTGCCTCTGCCTCCCGAGTGCTGGGATGACAGGCGTGAGCTACCATGCCCAGTGAGATTTTGCTTAATTTAAATATTCTGCCTTCTTATTTCTGAACCAGTGACCTTCTTTTGTGTAAATTATCAGTGAGTTTTTCTAAATTCATTCTTTCTTAGAGAAAGAAGAAAACATTATTTAGATTGTAATGTTTAAATTAAAATTCTCTGTAGACCACAAACGAACAAGAGATATCTTATTATATTGCTAATACAATTCATCCCCACTATTTAAAAACTCAAAGAAGGCCAATTAATTCTTCCAAGACATAAACTGAGGCAGACCAGAAAGTTGATTCCAGGATAAATGATTCTATGAGTGTCTATGACTATAAGCTTCAGAAAATAAATTTGTATTGATTCAAACTTAGAAACAGATGAATATTCAACTTTAAAGGAAGTATCAAGGATGACTGCAATAATTCTAAAATGTGTGTTAGATGCTACTAAATACCTGCTACAGATGTAAAATATATATATGTATATATAGATGTATATACATCTATATATACATATACATGTATATAAATATAGATATACATATATATGTATATATACATATGCATATACATATATGTATATATGTGTATATACATATATATACATATATACATATATACATATTTATATACACATATACATCTCCATAGAAATTATGTAAAGATTATTTAAATTCCCCCATGGTTTTCTAAGGTAAACTGACTTAATAATTGTGCCTGCAATCTGGCTTGTTGAGCATAGCAGTTTCCCAAGCTGGTTTTGCCATCTTATCACTTGAGAAGATTTTCTAAATCACAAATCCTCAGGTTCTGCCTAAAACATCACTAACTGGGAATCTCCTGGGAGATTATCTGCCTAAAATGCTTCCTAAGTGATTCTGGAATATCCAGATTTAGGAATCATTGCAATTTGCTCACTATTAACTAAATGAAGGCCAGATGTTCATTACCAAAAATGTTACTCCCTTCATGCAATAGTTGATAGTTAGCCATTTTATCTGACAGTATATTAGATAACATTGCTAAAATCATGTTCAATTTGTGACGATAAAATGATGTGCCCAGAACAGATCAAGATGATTTTTCTCCTGTTCTCACTGGTCAAAAAGCTACCAAGTCCCTGCATCAGATTCACTCAAAAGAAACACCAATTTATTAAAGAACTAGTTGAAGAGGAGAGGATAAGTACATGTGGCTGTTTTGTCTGCTAGGAATTATCTGGCACATCAGGAGTCTGTTCCTAAGAAGTTATACCAAAAGGTATAAAGTTATACCAAAAGGCACATCAGGAGTCTGTTCCTGCAAGTTATACCAAAAGCTGAAGTCAATTGATTAGACCAATAACTGATTCATGGGTTTGGAGTCAAAAGCCATGAAAGGATAAATAAAAACAGTACAAGTCCCATATTGTTCCTCATAAATTTCTTCCAGAGATGATAACAACAATAACTATTCCTAAATCATTACCTTCACAAACAAAACTTGGCTTCAGTAGCTTCAGCTAAACACTTTACCACGCTGGAAAGATTTTTCAGCTTTAAATACCTAAAACTGCAGGGGGAAGAATTTACCATTGTTGCTTTGTTAAGGGTTTTGAGTACTCTGCATATTGAAAGGCAGAGCACAGGAAGGTCAAGGGCGCTTGAGAAATTGACAGAAGATTGAAACAACTTTACAAAGGAGAGCACCTGTGTTCTCCTGCTTAAAGCTCTGGCAATTGAGACAGAAGGACAGAAATCAAGAGGCATGGTGGACAGAACGAAGACCAGGATGCAAGAAAGCAAGTGTTCATTAGAGTTCAATGTTACAAGAAATGGAGATTTAATATTATGAAAGCAACCAGCAGAGAAACAAAAAGCTAAATAATGTGTATTAAGATGAAGAAGGTTTTATTAAACTGCATCCTCAGCTTTCATAATGTTGAGGCGATAGGTAAAATACTAAATTGATGTGTCAATAAATGCAATTATAAGCATGATATCTAATGGTTTAATAATCACTAGGATAAGACTTAAAATGTTTTTGTGGGTTTCACAGAGGTAATATGTGTAGTAGTAATATGGATTAGCAGGAGTTCAAGTGGGAAGGGTGGGAGACAGTTACTTATCACTATTATGTGTTCTGCACTGTTTGATCCTTCAACCACATGCAGTACCCACTTTGAAAAACACTCAAGAGAAATAAAAAGAAAGAGCTATGAACACTTCACAATGTGGAATTGATTTTGGTTTGTACACGTGACAAAATCAAGCCTGACAAATGTCCACTCAAAATCACATTGCAATTATCTGTGCAAAATTCAGGAAACTAAGTCTTTAGATCTTCCACTCAATCTGAAAAGTTCCAGTGTTGTTTTTGAGAGCTTAATGCGCATGGCATCTTAAGCATGATGAGCTCAACTCTGCCCTGTTGGAATTTCGTTAGTCCTGTTGTTTCTTCAGTCACTGGGATTTCCCTTATTAATCAAAGACCCTTCTCTGCCCAGCGGGAGGCCTCCCCTGTGGCTTGGAGATGGTCCTCCCCTCTAACCACAGCCATCTGGACAACAATAAAAGAAAAGACCAAGATGCAGAAAGATGCCCGTCCTGGAAATGAAATTTCTTCATTCTGAGTTTCCTAAATTGTAATTTTTGGTGTCTTTCATGACTTAAGCTGTTAAGTGTTTTTCCCTGGATCTCCAAATTTGTGCTGTTCTGCATTTCACTTTGATTCTAGATTATTTTAATGATGACTTGGTCCTGTTTTCCTTTTAATGAGATTTTGTTATAAAATAATATTTAGTGGATTTTATAAAACCTATACTATATAATTATATTTTCCCATTTGTGCTCATTTTCTCCATGACCAAGCTTTCCTATGAATTCTCCTAAAGTTCAAGTGTAATTAAGAATTGCACAAGCAATTGTCTCAGGTCTAGGTTTACTAACCTCATTGTCTCATATGCGATTTTATACTTAAGGGCCAGGCAAAAAAATAAAGTATAGGGGAACTATAATACCAACACTTAAGGAGTAGATAAAAACGGTTATAACAAAAGACGCTGTGAGCATTTTTAATTTCAATTAAGGAAAACTGTTACATGTCAAACACTATGAAAGTATTTTTACTCTTCATTTGAATTTCTAATCACTTTTCCCCTCGATGTTTGGCCAATGTAATTGCCACTATGAAAAGCCTTGTTGATACTCATTGTCTTAATATAAATTTCAAATTTATCATTCTACTTGATTTAATATTGCCACTGTTAGTTATGACAAGGACAAGTAGTTTTTTTTGAGTGTTCTTTTTCATTTCAAACTTATTTGTACATTTTATATATACATTGTGATCACACTCGCCATTGACAATTTGTATCACTGTATGAATTTTCTATATCATTTTTCCCATTCCCCTGCATACCATACAACCCCCTGCCCCCTAAATGCATAAGCTTTGCTCCTTTTTTTAACCACCAATTCTTTTCTTTCTCTTCTTTACTTACCTTTACCCTCCTTTCCCTTTGAATATTTCCTAATTCACAATATCTATCGTACATTTTTGAACTCATTTATGTCTTCAGTTTTTCATACCAAAGAAGGGCTGCTATCACAAAATTAACAAATAACAAAAGCTGGAAAGGCTGTGGGGAGAAGGGAACCCTTCTTCACTGATGGTAGGAATGTTGACTGGTTCAACCACTGAGGAAAGCAGTGCAGGGATTCCTCAAACAATTAGGACAAGTAATTTTTAGAGAAATGTTAGGTTCACACAAAAAAGTTGAGCTGAAGATGTATACATTTCCACATGTATCCTGTCTCAAAATATATATAGTCCTGGGCCAGGAATTTAGTTTAGTTGTTCCGGTGTCTGCCTTCCAAGAGCAAGGTCCTGAGTTCATTCCTTGGTAATGACATACCCCAATGTGGGGCGTGGTGACTCATGCCTGCAATCCCAGCAGTCAGTACCACATATCACAGTGTCCAGGTGTGGTGGCTCATGCTTGTAATCCCAGCATTTGAGAGGCAGAGGCAGGAAGATTGCTGTGAGTTTGAGGCTTGCCTGGGCTACATAGTGAGCTCAGGGCCAGCATGAGCTACAAAGTGAGACCCTGTCTCAAAAAACACAAAAACAAAAACAAAAAAAAACACCAAAATATATGTCTAGTCTCCCCATTAGCATCACCCATTCCCAGAGGAAACTTTTGTTACAGCTTAGGGATCTGCACTGGCCATATATACTCATTCAAACTCCATAGTTTATCTCAAGGATTACTCTTAATGTTGTATAGTTGTGGGTCTGGACAACTATCTAATAGTATATATCCATTATAATAATACCATGTATAATATTAAAAATTTCTCTATGATTGACCTATTCCATCCTTTTCTCTTGACAACTTGCAGAAATCTCTAATTTTTAAACTGTCTCCATTAATTTTGGCTTTTCCAGAACATCGTATAGCTAGAATCACACCACATATAGTCTTTAAAAAAGGCAAGAGATTGATCTGAAGAGAAACCAGATTACATATGTAGCCTTTAAAGATTATTTTTACGTGGATTGATAGCTACATCCTAGTGCTATTATTCGGCTTTTGGGATGTATCACTAATTACCCATTTACTTTCTGAAGGGCATATTTGTTACTTCCGCTGTGATAACATCAATAAGGCTGTTGTATCTCTGTTCAGATCTCTTTGAAGATATAAATTTTCAACTCAGTTGAGTAGTTGCCAAATAGGTTAATTGCTGGAGTGTATGCTCAAATTATGTATTTTTGTACACATTCCAAACTATCTTCCAAGAGTTTTTCCTTTTTTCATTGTTAGCAACAATGAAGGAAAATTCCTGTTTTTTTCCACATTCTCACCAGTATCTAGTATTGCCAATGTTCAAGTTTGGCTACTGTAATAGGTATATACCAGTATCTCCTCCTATTTTATTAGTACACGTTCACAGTACATGATATTTGTATTCCTTGTGTGGAGTTAGTATATAAAATAGCACATCTGAGTTCTTATTTCATTCCCTTTGCTTCTCTACCCTCTCCCTGTATTTCTTGATCCTCTTTCCATTTAAGAAAAATCTATGTTGGGCCAGAGATTTAGCTCAGTGGTTCTAGCGCCTGCTTTGCAAGTGCAGGGTCCTGAGTTTGATCCCCAGTAACCACATACAACAATGCTGGATTTGGTGACTCACACCCACCAGCAATTGGTACCACATACCACAAATGCCGAGCATGGTGGTTTATGCCTATAATCCCAGAACTTGGGAGGCAGAGGCAGGAGGATTGCTGAGTTTGAGGCTTGCCTGGGCTATATAGTGAGGTCCAGGCCAGCCTGAACTACAAAGCAAGACCTTGTCTTAAAAAAAAAAAAAAGAAAAATCTATCTCTCTATATTATCTATCTTTTATTCTGCTCTTCATTTATATTTCTCATATAAGATACAGTGCGACTTAAGCTTCATTATCTGATTTATTCCATTTAACATTACAGTCTCAAGATGCATCCAGTTTTTATGAATAACTTAAGTATATCTTTCTGAGAAAATAGTACTCTATTGTGTGTAAACACTGAATTCTATTTTTCTATTTATCTGTTAAAGGCCAAATGAGCTACATCCAAGACTTAGCTGTTATGTATTTTGTTGCTATAAACATGAGTATGCTTTTATTTTGAGGGATATAACTTTTTAAGTTCTTCATTTTTGTTAGATATTACTTCTCTGTCTGAGGAATAGTGTATAAATTTTTTCCAGTTCTGTAGGTGTTCTTTTAATTCTGTTTATTGCTTCTTTTGCTGTTTAGAAACTTCTTAATTTGAAATGATTCCATTTGCTGATTTTCAATACTTTTTTCTGGGCAGTTGGAGTTCTGTCATGCTCATGACTTCAAGAGTTTTACCTATTTTATCTTCCAGGGTTAAATGTTTCTTCTTTAACATTTAGTTCTTTGATCTATTTTGATTATGGTTTAGTATGTGAGAAGAGATAAAGATCTAGATTCAATCTTTTTTTATGTAGATGACCAGTTTTCTTAATATACTTATTAAAGAGAGTATCTTTCCCCTGGTATATATTTGTAGGAATTAATCTAATAAATGAAGTATAAGACTTTCCCATCAAAAACTATAGTACTCCAAACACTAAACTGAAGAGTATGTCAGAAATGAAAAGGTATCTCCTGTTCCTGGATAGACAGAACTAAAATGGTTAAAATGGCCATGCTTACAAAGTATTATTGTATTCAATTCAATGCAAATCAACATACTAGAACTGCAGAAAAGAACTAAAATTCACATGAAAACTGAAGAGGCCTGAGTCAGCAAAAATCAATCCTGGATAACAACAGCCAACTGTGAGACAGCATCATCCAGATTTAAAGGTATATTACAATGCTACAGGGATCAAAACAGTATAGTACTGGCAGAAAAACAGATGTGAGGGTCAGCGGGACAAGACAGAGGTTGTAGAAACAACTCCAAGCATATTCCACTCTTTCATCTTCGACAAAGGGCATTTCCTTGTTAAAATTTGTATTTGCTTTGTGATGTGTATTATTGGATTGAGTTTTCTGTTTTGCTTTTGAGGTTTAAGCTAAGTGTACAGATTGAATAGTGCTCATCATTCATTGTGGGTATTTTGCATATATGATTTCTAGCCTATGTCTTGTTTTCTTGTTCTTTTGTCTTCATAATACTTTGTAGAAGTTTTTAAAAATTTCATTAAATAGTTTATCAATTTCCTTTCATTTGCAATGTCTTTGATATTGCATCTAAAGAACTATAACCAGTCCCCAAATCATCTAGGTTTTCAACTACGTTATCTCACAGGAGTTTTATTGCTCCGTATTTTACATCTGGAGCCAATTCTTGTGAGGGAAATGAGACTAGATCTCGATTCATTCTCTGGGTGGATGTCCGGTTGTTCCAGGACCATTTGCTAAAATGCTATCTTTGCTTCATTATACTGCCTTTGTGCCCTGTTCAAAGACTGAATATGTCATATGGGTCTGTTCTGGGCTTTTTATTCACTATTGATCTGTCTTTTCCTTTGTTAATTCCACCCTGTCTTGATTGTTGTAGCTTCACAGTAAGTCTTGAAGTCAGGTAGGGTCATCCTCCAACTATATTCTATCCCATCTCTATTGTGCTTGGTTTTCTGATTCTTTTTGCTTCCGCAGATGAACTGTGGGATTAGTTTGGCAAAGCACATAAATAACTTGTTGGGGACATTTTATTTTTAGATCATTTCCAAACTTCTGTGGCTCGCATTTCCTCCATACAAAATTTCTTTTTTGAATGAAGAAGGATTATTTTAAGGAGCTTAGTATCAACTAATGCTTTTTAAATAACCTCTGGCTGTTTGCTTGACCAGAATGGTCCTGCTTCATTCTTTTCAATAATTTGGACACTGTTGAAAGTGTGTTCCATGGCAAAAGTAGGAATGTGATTTTTCTTCATGTATCCGTATTCTGTGAAGTCTCTGAGGACTATACTTTTTCTGTGCAGACATAAGAGGTAGAGAAAACATATTAGAAGGCCCAGCTGCTAAAAGTGTAGGTTGGTAGTCAGGAGAATCACTTGAAAGGCAGACCTTAGGGGCAAGGTTTTGTGTGGAAAAAGAAATGAAAGAATGAATGTCAATACTGATGGAAAACAGGAGGAGGGAGTGTTTTTCCCTGCTGCATACAAGGCCATGTCAGAGTGTCTTGCTGCCTTAGAAAGAGTCTTTTTAACCACACAATTCAACCTTGGGGAATTTTATATAGCAAAGCCTGATGAAACAGTTCTGAAATTTATTTCTTTGTGATCAGTCAAATCTATAAGGTTATATTTTGTAAAATATAATTTTCTCACATAAAATATTTTCTCATGTAAAAAATTTTCTCACATAAAAATTTTCTTCCTCAAACATTTTTTTTCTTGGTTCTTTGGAGATTACAGTAAAGGGGTTTCATAAGGCCTTACTTTTTCTGTAGAAATAAATTAACTTTGTGTGTGAAGGACCAAACAATATCTCAGCAAGCAGGTCACTGCTAACAGTGTACCTCTTAGCGCTGGTGCGATGGGGAAGGACAGAGGATTCACTGAAGCTCCTAGGTCATGGCAGCTGCTCTTTAAAGAGAGACTGAAGCGAAGCCTCTCAGCCCAGTGATCTGTCATGCGTCAGCTTTCCACTTGATGGTGGCGTGTTTTACCGGGGAAATGAGGAGGTGTGAGGTGCGCTTGGCTTTTCACACTTCTGTGAGAAATGTGTTCGTCATCTCCTGGGAAAGTAATAAACTTGACAGAGACAGATGGTAATTTTGCTTCTTCTCTCTGAGGAGGCAAATTAATACAATTGAAATGAGCGTTGTGCCTATACTGACTGGCTAGCTATATAAGATGGTAACCACAAATATATTTGAAATGCACATGAATATTTATAGAGGTTCAATATAAAAAAGAAAAACACCCATCTGGGTAGATAAAAATAGGAAGGGGATGGGCCGGAGATTTAGCTCAGTGGTTCTGGCACCCACCTTGCAAGCGCAAGGTCCTGAGTTCGATCCCGGTAACCACATACAATGCTGGGCGTGGTGACTCACGCCCACCAACAATCAACCAGGAATCAGCACCACATACCACAGTGCCTGGCATGGTGGCTCACGCCTGTCATCCCAGCACTCGGGAGGCAGAGACAGGAGGATTGCTGAGTTCGAGGCTTGCCTGGACTACATAGTGAGCTCAGGGCCAGCCTGAACTACAAATCGAGACCCTGTCTCAAAAAAAAAAAAAAAAAAAGGAAGGGGAAGGGTCTCCATTAGATTTCTAAATAACAGATTTTCTTTTGAGAACACAGACATAGCTTAACTTAATAAGGGATGGACACTAACATTTACTAAAGTAGAAATACAAAACAGAAAATTCTAACGATACAATGGAAATTAACTGAAAGTCTTTCAAAATTTGGCTTTAGGGCGTCGGGGATTTAGCTCAAGTGGTACCGCACCTACCTTGGAAGCACAAGGGCCCGAGTTCAATCCCGGGTACCACCAAAAAAAAAAAAAAAAGGCTTTAATACAGCAAACAAGGCTTGTCGATAAGAAAATAAAGTTATGCTTATTAATAAAACAGTAAAAATAACATTAAGACATGAAAAATTAATGAGAGGAAATAAAATCTAGCCTTTTGAGATGGCACATAAAAGGTAGCATATAAAAATTCAGATCAATTTAAGTGTGAGGAACTAGGTGGGGGTATATAAATGAATTATATAAAACCTTCTTCCTTTGTACAAACAGGAAAATTAAGGACAAACACCCGCGATGTTTACATAATCAAAGTGTACAAACTATAGTATTAAGGATATGATAATGTTTTAGAACATTAAATATTCAATTTAAGAACATAAATATTAGAAGAATTACTTGGCTTTAGAACTGAGATTTCTTTATTTTTATTTTAGTAGCTAAAATACATGTTTCTGGTTGTATAATCCCATTCTAATCCAGATATTTTAAGGAGTCATCTATAATTACTCTCATTTATTTTTTCCCTAACTATGGAATATTTTGTTTACCATAAGCAGCATATTCCAGTGTGTCTGATGTTGCCAGAGAAAATTGCTTTTTGCTTTTCTTTTTTTTGAGATAGAATCTTGCAGAACAGTTCAGACTGGCCTTGAACTCACTATCTAGCCCAGGTTGACCTTGAATTCATGGAGATCCTCCTGCTTTAGCTGCCCAGCTGTGAAGATTATAGTCATGCACCACCACACCTGGCCACCTTCTTATTTTACAAAAACAATTCATAAATATTTTTCTAATGCAGTTGAATTTTATTTACTAAGAAACATTAAATACTACCATAAATTCCTTTTGGAAAAGAAGTATGCATATATTATATATTATATCTTTTGTGTACTTTCATTTTACACATTGATCATCTAACTAGTTTTAACATACAAATGTGGCACAATAAGCTCTTAAATCCATTATACACTCAGTGAGCAATAAAACATCTATGCAGGTGAGTGTACACAGCCATTATCTACTGGTGCAAGCCAAAAGTGATGATGCTGGTAATTAAATGAGCTTGGTGTAAAGAAGAAATCCATAGGTTCAAAAAGTAAGTAAAATATTATTAGTAACACAGATATGTTTTTTTCATTCACTACTCCCAGAGTTTTCTTTTTTTGTAAGTTCTGCATTCAATTTTATGTCACAAGAGGTGCAAAAATATGCCCAATCCATTTACCCCTGGATAATCTTCTAAATGAAACCTCATAAAGCAACACTCAGTATGTCTATTTCTTTCTAATCATTTTCTTGGGGAGAGGAATGTACCTTAAAATGTAGGACAGAAATGGATGCTAATCTGCCCACCAATAGAAGAGGAAAGCCGTGTTATGATACCACCCCAGTTGTCCTTTCTAGGTCATGAACAACGGGGCAGAAGGCTCTAAGCTACGTGCTCTGACAGGGAAACAGCTGCGGACATGGGCTGATGCCCATCTGCAGAGAGCCACAGTGCAGTCAGAGCAAGAGGCATGAAGGGTGGGTTTATTTTACAGGCTGCTTTAAAAACAATGAAGACAAGACCTCTCAGCTTCAGCTGTTTGTTGGTCAATTGATTGATTGATTGATTGATTGATTGATTGATTGATTGCTCAAATGCTAAGGATTATATTGCTCAGTGGTCTCCATCAAATTTAGTAATCATGAAAGATAGACACCAATAGACACATGGTGATGTCTTTTTTGTATCTATTAATTAAAGTGTTCACATATACTACTACGATGAATATACCTAGTAATAGCGTGCTATTCTGTAATCAAGCTTTTGTAATGAATTCACAAGAATGATATTCTTTAAAATTTGAAATATGATACTATCTGAATAATTAGAGCAGCAATGGTTCAAAGAAGACATATCATCTAGATGTACTCTATAAAATGATGACAGTCTCTAAACCGAGTGGATTCATCCAAAATCACGCATGAAAGTGCATAAAAATGCACCAGATTCCATGAGCAGTGTTCATTCTACCACATTCCAATGCCTGTCCTACACAAGTCCACAGGAAGACAGTAAGATGTGGTACCTGTTTTCCTGGAGCACCGAGTCCACCCGACCGAGATATCACACCTGGCTTGACCTTTGTGTTCTGAGAGCTCTAATCTCTATCCTGAAGTCAATTTTTAAGCAAACTGATATTTGAAGGGGCAAATGACTTCTCCCCCAGGGGTAGCTGAAGAGAAATATGGAGTTTCCTGTAAGGTGTGTTTTGAAAGGGAATTCAAACGTCATGTGGTACAAACATGCACTACTAAAAAATAAAAACAATAAATAAATATATATCAGGCCAAAAAATCCAGTCATATAACCTTTGCAAGTCATCCTCAAGAGCCGTAGGACTAACCTTCCTATTTCCAGCTGAAACCTGCTCATCTTGTCACGTTGCCTCCAAATCTTAGATATCTGCTAACTGCTTATTCATTTCTAAGACAGAATAAAAATGTTATTTCTATTTCTGATGTGTGGAGTGGGGATGTTTAACCACACAAACTGTGTGGTTGCTTTACTAGCAAAGTGAGAGTAGTGTGAGTAATTTTGATAGCTAAATGTTATGCC
Source organism: Thryonomys swinderianus (assembly GCA_004025085.1). Taxonomy (NCBI): domain Eukaryota; kingdom Metazoa; phylum Chordata; class Mammalia; order Rodentia; family Thryonomyidae; genus Thryonomys; species Thryonomys swinderianus. The sequence continues at coordinate 37,217 of PVIC010010555.1, forward strand.
AAATCTTCTCTGAAAATATTCCTGAAAAAATGGTGCATCATACTCATGTTGGAGATTTTGGTCTGTAGTCAGAACACAATTTCAACTACAGAAGATCTTGTCTTATGTGGACTAGACACCTATTGGACATTTGCTTGTTATAAGACATAGTTCTAGTGTGCTAAAAAAGTCTCCTTGTATACTGCTTCCTTGAGATCACATTACATAATGGCAATCTCCTTATTATCCTATAGCTTGAATAATTGTTTGATTGAATGACTGAATGAAAGAGATGAACGCTATTGCCAGGTGTGGTGGCACCTGCCTCTAATCCCAAGACTTGAGAAGCTGAAGTCATGAGTTCAAGGTCAGCCTGGGCTATGCAGTGTGACCCTGTTCAACAAAACAAAACAAAACAAAACAAGAGATGAGCAGTTTAATACTGAAGTGAGCATTTTACTAGGTTACCTTAGCACAAGAAGAAAGTCAGTGGAACTTAAGAGAAATAAATGTAAAATGTCTAAACTGAATAAAAGAGAAAAAGAAAAAAATTACAACAATACATTTACAGTGACAAGTTCAGTAACATGATTAGTCTAAGAAATTTAAGTCATATTGCATGACAATGAAAATATATATTTTTAAAAATATTGTAACTGAAAACTTCCAAAATTTGGTTAACAATACCAAGAAGACTATCAAACACTAGGATGGCTAAATAGAAATAAGCCATAACTGGCTCTACTAGAGTAAAATTGCAGAAAATCAAAGATAAATAAATAATAAAAGAAGCCAGATAGAAAAGACACATTACATACATTGGGCACTAAAAATTAAATTAAAAAATAACATAAGTTACCTAGGATAATGAAAAATGACCTTATACACAATCTGCACATGCAAGAAGAAATGAAAATATGGAATCAAACAATAATAAAATAGAACGTCAGAAATTGAAAACTGAAGACAAATACTGTATAGTTGGAAAGTCAATGCTATAAATACTTAAAGTGGAACTGAAAAGATTTCATCTTAATGCTATGTGAAAATTTGAAAGAACAAATTAAGCCCAAGATAGCAAAGAAAAAAGAGCATCAACCAATGAAATGGAGAACAGAAAAAAGTTAATGAACCTGAATTTACTTCTTTGAAAAGATTGATAAAATTGGCCAACTCCTAGAAAGACTGATGAAAAGATGACAAGTTATTAAAAGGATTAAAAGAGAATATGGGCCAGAGATTTAGCTCAGTGGTTCCTGCATCACAAGCACAAGGTCCTGAGTTCGATCCCGGTAACCACATACCACAGTGCCGGGTGTGGTGGCTCACGCCTGTAATCCCAGCACTGGGGAGGCAGAGACAGGAGGATTGCTGAGTTCGAGGTTTGCCTGGGCTACACAGTGAGCTCAGGGCCGGCCTGAACTACAAAGCGAGACCCTGTCTCAAAAAAGAGAGAGAGAGAGAGAGAGAGAGAGAGAGAGAGAGAGAGAGAGAGAGAATAAATCCCTATACATAATACAGATATTAGAAGAATAATTTAAAATGTTTTGGTTAAAAAATCTAACAACTGGGCCAGGGATTTAGTTCAGTGATACCACATCTGCCTAGCAAGCACAGTATCCTGAGTTCGAACCCTGGTATAGCAAAAAAGAAAATAAAAATGTAAATTTGACAATTTAGGTGAAATGAACAAATTTCTTGGAAAACACAGGTGACCAACATTAATAGAAGAATGATAGAAATCTCCCTTGTCTGTTATGAAAGGTGGGTTTAAAATTAAGAATCTTCCATGATGAGAAGACTACAGTCAGTGGATTCTTCAAAAAGCTTTTATCACACATTTAAGGGAGAAAATCATGTTAAACTTACCTACATATTTGCAGAGGATTCGAAAAATTCTCACCTTGTTTTATGAGCTGAACATGAATACTGAAACCTGAGAAGGGCATTATAGAACAGAAAATTACAATGGTATATAATAGTCACCATGAACACCTGTGACATATTTGAGAATGTATCTTTTCTTTCAGCCTACCCAGTTAACTCGCCACAGTTGACTGCATAGTGACATAAAGCAGAAGTTGTTTCCATAGTCAGCTTCCTCTGTCCCCAAATCCTTCAAAATGAGGCAGATTGCTTATGTGGAAGCCTGCAAAGAAAGTATCACGATGGAAGGAAAATCTGTGCAGAGAGCACATCTTTTACCATAAATGGCACGCTGAGATCCCGAGGGAGCTATTATCTATTTTCCAAGGCTGTGTACTAGGCAAATGCTTGGAACAAAGAGCACTACAACTACCAGTAGGAAAACTGGGAAATGAAAGAAGAATGACTACAAATGACAAGTGTATGATCACAATGTACTACTCAACCACGAAGAAAATAGTATTTGTACTATAGGTTCAAGGAACAACATGGATAAAAATTTTTCAATATTTTATTTCAAATAGAAGTAGGCCCATATGAAAACTAAGCATATGATAACAAAAAATTCAACAATAGACACAAGTAAACTGCAGTGAAATAAAATGGTGTAATATTAAGCTAGTGTGGAGAATGGAGAAGTGTGGAGGGAGGGAATGGGAACACTGACTAGAAGGAGGTTTAAAAACTTTTCTGGGAGTGAAGAAAATTTTCCTTACCAAGCTGACTACTACATCAAACATCACTGACCATACTAAAGGTCTGTGCATTCCACTGAACATAATGTCACCTTAATTTAGAAAGTGAAACACTAAGAACTTCGATTTTTCTTCCACTTGACATTTACATTAATTCCATCATACACAAAAAGAAAAGAATCCCATTAGGTACTGCAGGAAGTTGCTTGGCTTTTGTAACTTAATTTAAATAAAATTATTACATTTATAATAATTGAATCATCCCAGTGTTCTTCATTCTTACTGTAAAATTTTCCCACTCTTTCGTTGATTTGAGAGGTTTTTTTTTTACTTTCTTACTGTCCTTGTAACAAAAGGCCGCATATTTATTTTAAAGTCAGACAGTGCTATTAGTTTTTTTTTGTTCTAGGCAAATATCACTATCTATAAGTAATAGTGTATTTTTCTTTGTGAATGATTGATTGTCCAGTGGAAATTGTAAGAAAATCCAGAGCAACTGAAAAGTGTAATGGGAAGAGAGAGCTGCATTGGTTGGTATTTTATGGAATCTTTCTAGATAATCCTGGCCACTCAGCAAATATCCTGTTTTCAAAGGTAGCAGGTCCAAATCCACAAAGTGAAGGTACACACACTGGGTTTCTCTAAGCTATGAGGAGTTACAGTGTTTCGCAAAGTGTTCTCTGCTTTCATCTGAAGAATATGAACCTCTTTTTCATAGAGAGGTATTGCGTCAACCTGACTCCAGACATAGCCTGTCTTTCTGGACCTATCTGTCATTTTCTTCCAGAAATTCCTGGGAGTTTCTCATATTCTGATGGACTTTGCTAGATGTTTACAGTTGCTATATGTTGGCATAATATTTTCACATAGCGTTGGTCACTGCATCAGCCGTGGGAGAGAATGAATGTCACGGGATGACACTGGCAGGAGACTCACAAATGGTGGCAGCTTTTCTTTGGGAAAACTTCCTTTGAGAAGTACTGAAACAACAGGGGAATCAAATTCACCAGCCAATGAATAACTTGTGCGGTCATGTGTTTGTGGCTGAAAAAGAGAAATAATTCCTAGGTAGAAACCTGTAAGTGACTGTATATTATGGACAATAAGGTGTGGAGCAAGAGTTGCAGAATTCAACTTTCCAAAGTTATTCTAGGTGGGGGATTCCAGGACTCTTCTTTGGAGATCGTTAATGGCTTGAGAATACAGACATTCCTCTCAAGGGCTAGTATCTTCCCCCTATGGGCACAGAGAGCGTGTTGTCTGTCTTTGGACAGAAGGATCAGAGGTAGCCCTGGCAGTCTCCTCGGCAAGACTTTTTTGATGGAGTCTTAAGCCCATTAGAACACACATTTTAGACAAGTTCTAAACATATACTACTTTCTCTCTAGGCAACCTTGGGGATTTCTGGAGAATTTACTAATGTTTAACCTAATAATCCCCAGCACTTCTGGTTTTTGACATTCATTGATATTTGTACTGAAGTGTAACATACAGTATGGGAGAGTATATAAATCACTAACGTACAACTTCATGAACTTACAGGTACACACTTACATAACCAGCCTCCAATTTCAACATTTACTACCGTCAGTATTCCAGAAGACTCTTCATGCATTCTAGGTAACATTATGCACTTTGACTTTTAATATCACAGAGTGTTTGCTAAAGTTTTTGTAATAACTTTTTTCTCATTATTTTATAATATTAGCATCAATGTATGATGTATTAATATTTACATATGACTATACATTCATTCCTTTTTTCTGTTTTTGGTAGAGTTCTGAACAATTTCTTAGATTTAAATTACAAATAATGTTTCTCTGACCATCTTTGTGTGAGTATTTTAATAATCACGTGTTCCTGTGGAGTATGTAACTGTTCACTCAGACTATGTTTATTCTGAACTTTGATAAAGTTATCAATTTTCTGAAGTGATCTTATCAATTTCTATGCCACTTGTGTGTAGATTTCAAGATGCCCCATATACAAAACTACTCAGGCATTTTAGCCTTTCTAGGGGATATGGACTGACATTACATTTGATTTTAATTCCTATTAACCTGATGAATCATAAATGTATATATCTTTTCACAATATTTAGCTTTTTGGATGCTCTTTCTATGATGCGTTTGGTGAAATATGTATTTTCTATTAAATTTTCTAATTTTCAAAAGCATAGAATTTCTTTATATATTTTTCTATTTGAATTTTTATTGGTACATTATATATACACATTACAAGTATGCTCAACATTGTGAATTTGTACCAGTACCTTACATGACTTAATTCTCATTTTTCCCCCTTCCCCTACCCACCCTACAACACCCTGTCCCTATATGCACAAGCTTTGCTTCCTTTTATTTACCATCAAATATTTTTCTTTCCCCTCATTATTTACTCCTAAACCCCATTTCCCTTGGAATATTTACTATTTCACAGTATCTATTGTGAATTCTAGAATTCATTTCCATCTTCAGTTTCTCATACCAGAGAACAGATACAATATTTAGACATCTGTGACCGATTTATTTCACTTATGAGTATTGCCAAAATAATCTTACTACCTTATTTGTTTTATCAATGTGTTCCACTTAGATTAAATTGCTGACTGGCCTAAAATGTTTCCCTTTCAACCGGGCTTTTCTGTGGTTTTATTTACTACAGATCCCGGAAATATTTCTCAGAGATGCCATGAACAGCACCGAGGATGAAGCGCCCCTTCAGGACATGGACAGGCCTGGAGCTCTGTCATGAGGTATTTACATCTAGCACATTTTTCTTGGCTCCTCCCACCCTTATAACTTTGGTGTTTCCTGACTTAACTTCAGTCTTTTGTCTTAAACCTTTTAAATCCCATGTTAACTTTTTAGCCTTATTAGCTGCTTCCCATTTTCCTTTATTTTGAAACACAGATATGTTGTTCATGATTATTTTCAAACAAAAGTTGGAAGATGAGAAGTTTGCTTCCCTGTGGAGCTTTTCTGTTTGTTATTAGTTCCCAGCAAACTCATTTGTGAGAAGAACCATTTGGAGCTGAATGGCAAAGAGTTTAACTGAGAAGCTTTATATTCACTAAGGTATTAAAAAGAGAGTTTATTTTTCTTAATATTTGCTGCCCTCTGTTCTCTATGTATGCCTTTCCCTGCAGGATATTAGAAATTCTAATTATTCTTCTCTTTCCCTGGCCAATATTCAATGAATCAAAGAAAAATATTAGTGATAGTACATGGATAGCTGATGTTTTATTTATTTTCTTTTATTCATCTGTTTTACAGATGAATAAGCTCAAAGTCATAGAATTGTACCTGACAGATGCAAGATACAAACACAGGAATATAACTTCAGAACCAATGGCCACTGCATACACTCAGCTTTCTGTTGTTGTAACAAAATACCTGACACAAACAACCC
>PVIC010010556.1:0-42971 GCA_004025085.1 Thryonomys swinderianus
AGGGAAATTAGGTGGGCTGAGAGAGAAAAGACAAGCACCAGGGCCACAGAAGTCCTCGCCTAGTGCTATCCTCTTCCTTTTCCTTTTTTTTTGAGACAGGGTCTCACTATGCAGTTCCAACTGGCCTTGAACTCACTGGGTAGTCCAGCCTGGCCTCGAACTTACAGTGATCCTCTTGCCTTGGCTTCCCGAGCACCAGGATTATAGGCACGTGCCCAGCTATCTTTCTCCCTTTTAAAAATGGAAAACTTTAACAGCTAATTCTTAGAAAAATAAAACAGGTAATTTTTCTATAAAAGAAGGAAGTCAGAGTACAGGGCTAATAGACCTCACCACCTTTTATTTCTGGACTTTGGTCACAGGGTCCATGGCTTCAAGAGTCTAACGCACCGAGCATTTTGTGAAGTCCAAGCTGATCTGCAACAATAATCAAATGTGCTCGGGCTGAAGATTTAGCTCAGTTGTTCTGGCCCCTGCCTCGCAAGTGCAAGGTCCTGAGTTTGATCCCCGGTAACCACATACAATGCTGTGTGGTGACTCACGCCCACCAGCAATCAATACCACAACCATAGTGCTGGGTGTGGTGGCTCACGCCTATCATCCCAGCACTCAGGAGGCAGAGGTAGAAGGATTATTGCTGACTTTGAGGTTTACCTGGGGTACATAGTGAGCTCAGGGCCAGCCTGAATTACAAAGCAAGACCCTGTCTTTAAAAAAAAAAAAAAAAGTGCTCTATATTTAAAAGCCTCAGGGCACATGTATAAATTAAATAGTATTTTAAGTGAACTAATAATCTATCACAGTGGAAATTAAAGGAAGATTGCTACCACCCCTAGCTGGCTCACGCTGACCAGCAGAGAAAGGAAAGGTGTGAAATATTATGAATGAAAACAAATATCTTGGATACACCACCTCAAGAGCCAAATGCAGAGGGAGTACATGCCAAACACGACCAGCCCACCTGACTGACGGGCCTTTAACCCCAGGAATCATAGCCCCAAGCTTCTGAGCGTCATGAGGGAAGGGAAGCAGATCCACACTGTTCAGTTATGCCACGAAGGACATGAGGAGTGAAGCAGATGCAGGCTGGATGGACAGACACAGACACAGACACAGACAGACAGACAGACAGACACACACACACACACACACACACACACAGGTGCCACAGAAACTGACCACGCAGGTAGAACTTGATACAGGAAGCAACTCCTCCAGCCCTGGACAGGACCGTCCACCAACATCTGTCTCTGGGTTCCTGTTTTCTTGGGGTGTTTTGGTGGTGAGTAGGCAAAGACAGGAAAATAAGTGGGCCTTGGAATCTCACAAACCTGTTCCACTCCTTTCTCGCTGGTTGACTTTTGGCAAGTTATCCAACCACTCTGGCCCTCTGCTTCTCTACCTCTAATAATAACAAATAATACCAACCTACACAGGATGCTGCGTATTAACTGAGATGACCTAACCGGGTGTGGTGATGTGACTTTAATCACAGGAACTCTGAGGCTAAACAGGAGGATTTCGAGCTCAAGGCCAGTGTGGGCATCCTGGGTTTGCCTGAGAAGCCAATTCAAAAACAAAAACAAAAAAGCAAAGAAAAAGAAAACAAATGAGATGGCCTAAGTACTCATACAGAATTGGCACTCAACACACACAAATAACTGGAGCTATTATTTTTAGTGGTCAGTGAAAAATCAAAGAGATGCTAATCCTTAAAAACAGAAAGAAGGCCTAAGAGTTCAAGGAGTTTAGTGCTTTAAGAGCATCTCATTTCTTCTCTGCTTTTCAAATTGAAGCTGAAGCCTGTGCGAAACATGCTCTGGCCTTTAGGACACTTTTACCCCCTGAAAGGGCTCTATTAGGATATCTCTCCAGACCCAGAATCCAGAATAGGGATTGGTACAGAGGCTCCTTCATGGCCATGCTCTGATTCATAAGCCCTGGAAGGCCCCTGGGCTTCCTTCTCCCTCTAATCTACCACCTACATTTCAGTGACTATTTAAAAAGCAGGTTTGAAGTCAGACATAGTGGCACACACCTGTGATCACAGCACTCTGGGAGGCTGATGTAGGACCACAAGTTCAAGCCTACCCTGGGCAACTCAGCACCCTGAAAGGGACTACCTCAAGAAAAGAAAAAAAGCCAGGGCATGGCAGCTCAAGCCTGTAATTCCAGCACTCAGGAGGCTGAGGCAGGAAGAATGCTGCAAGTTTCAAGTCACCCTGCACCCATTCAAGGGCAGTCTGTAACACAGAGTGAGACCCTATCTCAAAAAAAAGAAGAAGAAAAAAAAAAAGAAAAGGAGGGAAGGAAGAAAGGAAAAGGAAGGTCTAGGTATATAGCTCAAAAATAGTGCCACGGAGTCTCTTGGAACCAAAAAAATAAGTAAGTAAATAATTTAATAAGTAAATGTTTTATTTTATTATTATTATTATTATTTTAAATGGACTGGAACAGTTTCAAATCTCAGCTCCATCATTTACTAGCTAAGACCTTGGACAAATTACTTAACTTTTCTGGACCTAAGGTCAGTATCAACCCAGAAAGGCTTTTGTGCAAGAGAATGAACTCAGTTCACAGAGCTGACAGACCCAGCACGTGCGCCTGGCCGGTAGTAACCACTCTCCAGGTGGGCGCTACCCCTCCACCCACAGAGGCTCCTCCCAGCCTCCAACCTTCCCACCACACAGAGCCTTGAGGTCTCGAGGTCTCAAGGTCTCAAGGTCTCAAGGTCTTGCCGCCATGTCAGAACTCTTTCAGGTACTTCGGTTTTGGCACTTTGATCTCACTCTGTAGTTCCCCCAACACAAGGCCCCTCGTCACAGTGCGGGGTGTGGATGCCATTCCCTCGTCTGACACAGTCTTCCCACTCCTCCTCGCTGCCCGGTCTGAGCTCAGACGCCCCCTCCTGTGTGTACCCTACCTGCACCCTATGGACAATGGAATTCCTTTTCTACTACTTTTGTACTCTACACCAGAGGACAGGGGCCACGCCAAGTCCTTTCTGAACCCCTGAAAGCAGCAGGTGGGACATAGCAGAGGCCAATACCATTGCTGGACTGAACTTGCCCTGCTTTTCACTGGGCTGACTGGCATAGCCGCCCACCTATACAAGGGGCACAAGGGATACAGTCCTCTTCCTCCTAACCCCCAGGATGGAGGAAAGAGGCTGGGCACCCTGGGTTCCCAAGCCACATCTAATCCAAAGCTCCCCTCACAACTTCCACTCATGTCCTGTGCTGAGACAAGAGGAAGCCATGATTCTCTTAGACTACAGACAACCTTTCAAATCCTGGATGTTCACCAAAGGCCTGTCATTCACGGCTGTTCTTTATGTTATTGAGTCTAAGCATAAAAGAGAACTTCTCAGAAAGCCTTAAAAGGACTAAAGGCCAGAGGGCAGGACCATGATTGAGCACCCACGTTGTTTCACTGTCTGTGAGGAATGAGAGAAGCCTGGAGAAGTGACGGTGATTGTAGAAAGGGAGAAGGAAAGTGGTTTCTGGGGCCAGGAGACAGGAGAGGGCGAGGCTGGGCAACTCTTGGAAGCAGCAGGATCGAGAAAGTGTGAGCCAAGCCTTGGCAACTTATCCAGACCAACACGGTCTCAAATTTCAAAAAGGGCTGAGGATGTAGTTCAGTGTGAAGGCCCTGGCTTCAACCCTGAGTAAGGGCTTAGGGTGCGAGACATACTATGGAAAACTACTGCGGAACAGTTAGTTGTCCTCTTTACCCAGCCTGATCTCACCAGAAGCCTGAACCCAGCACAGGAAGAACAGCCATCCTGGCCTGCAGATGAAGCAGAGTAGTTGGTGCCAGGGCTGGAGGCAGAGGGACCTGACAGGCTCAGATTCAGCCTGGGTGCTCTCACGAGCTGCATGGCACTCACTGAGGGAGGCTGTAGACCCAAGAATCAGTACGATGATGCGGGAGGCCTTCAAACCTAGCGCTGGCCACATGGTTAACAGCCAGTCTCCTGGATTAGCTACACACATCCTTCCCCTCAAGGGAGAGAGGGCACGGGATGTTTCCTACTCCCAAAACTAAAAGAACAATGTCCGTGGGCCCCAGATTGATTCATGACGGTCAGGAGGTTAAAGCCTAAACCAATCCCCCTTAAAGGTACATTGTGGTTCAAGTGGCTTAGCTGGGGACTTGTTATTATTGTTGTCATTCCAAGCAGATGCGCTTAGTGCCTTGGGGAAATCACCTCTGTGGTCTGCACTGACTGCTCATCTCAGCATGGGGCCACTGTTGCGATGGCACTGAAAATCCATCCCTTCTTAAAACTGTCACAAGCTGATATGTAAGACACAAAGGAAAAACCACTATCAACATTTTATGGGTGCCTGTTTTACAGCCCGGACCCAGGTAGTACTTCAAATCCATCCAGCTGGTAATAAAAACCAGGCTAGATAGAGCCAAGAAGCATCTCCTTCAAAACACCAAATCAACCATTCGTCTCAGCCCTGACACAGGGCCTAGTCTTGATTTCCAGGGAATATCTGTCAAACCAGAATCCTACCTGGTCTCTTCAATTCCTTCAGCACTTTAAAGTCTTGATTCCGTGCGGTAATGACGGCCCCATCTGCTGAATCCTGCCCCAGAGCTACAGATCCATATACCAACCTTCACTTAGTTAAGACCTTGATTTCAGCGAGGTCACAGAACATGCCTCACATCTGTTACAACATCTGGGTAGAAAAGAGGCTATCCCCTTGGAACATCCTGTAGCTTCCGTATCGTTTACTAGTTACTAGAAGTACCTGTTGATGGCTAGATGTCAGGTAAATCAGGTATTGCTCCAGGAGATGTTGGCCATGTCAATAACAGCAATGTAAAAGTCCTGGATGTGTCTGTCTAAAGGTAGGTTACTGAGGAACCATTGGCTAAAGTTCATCAACTTTTTCTTTCCTTATACAAATCCAAGCTCCAAAAAGGATTTAACTTGACTTCTATGAACACATATACAAACAAGTTTTATAATAAACTAAGAATTTAGAGTGGATACTAAAATTAAGAACACCTTCTGTGCCAGGCATGGTGGCTCACACCTGTAATCCCAGCACTCAGGAGGCAGACAGGAGGATTGCTGAGTTCGAGGCTTGCCTGGGCTACACAGTGAGCTCAGAGCCAGCCTGAACTACAAAGCGAGACCCTGTCTCAAAATAAAATAAAATAAAATAAAATAAAATAAAATAAAATTAAGAACAAATAGAGAATTTGGACAGAGAAATGTATGCTGTCAAACTACTAAATAATTACTGAAGTTCAACTGTGAATTTGGCTTTGAGCTCCTAGTAATCAAACAAAAGAGAAAATATCACAACATTTATATTCCCTATAAAATTAAAGCATTCCTGGGAATTTAGTTCAGTGGCTCCAGCACCTGCCCCACAAGTGCAAGGTCCTAAATTGTATATGTGCTGCCGAAGCGAGCACAAGGTCCTAAATTGTATCTCAAAAGTATTTTGGCCATTCAGGATGCAGATTTTGAAAGAACTTTTCCTGTGGGAGGCCACAGAGGTGACAATAAACAATTTAGTACTCAGGAGCAGCAGAACACACCAAGAATTCCTATCATGCAACCATGTCTCACGACTGTTCTCAGCACTCCACTATCTATGAAAACAGAAGATGTGGCAGACACTGAGGCACGCTCAGAAAAGGACCAGGGCAGGGCAAGAACACGGACTTCCCGTGTCTTAGGGGACCCAGCGATACTGCAGATTCTCGGGGGGCAGAGCAGCAGCACGGTGCCAGAGGTAAGGTCTCCTGAGTGTCATCAATCACAAGATCCTGAGTAATAAACACACAGGCAGCAAGTCCAAACACTTACATCACGCACTAACACATCCAGCTGTGATAGCTGGAAACCCAAAGGGTCTTTCCTCTGCTTCTCCCAGGTCTTCTACCTCTCTGAGCCTCCATCTCCACCCTTCACCCTCCGCCTCCGGCTCTGCCCGCCCCTTGCACAGTCTCTCAGCCCCTAGCCTTTTACTCTTGTGACTCCTTCTCTAAAGGACTGTCCTGCTGAGCTCCCAGCAGGTGCTTCCAGCCACCGCCAGGGGAGATCCACTGGTATATCCAGAGCCAGAGCCGGCAGCATGCTCTGGTGTAGCTTGTAGGCAGAGCACTTGCCTCGATTCCCAGCACAGGGGGAGAAAAAATATTAAGAAAAACAAGGCATAAACCAACATCATCTTTTCCTCTCATCACCTTTACCCCAGTTCCTTTCCTTCTGCATCAAGGTCCAGCTGCCCAGGCAGGAAATACCCTTTCCTCTCTCTCCCTTCTAGATAGCATTTCATTTGTCTTCTAGATAACTAGGGGTTTTTTTGGTTTTGGTTTTTTTTTTTTTTTTTTTTTTTTTGAGAACAGGTCTTACTATGTAGTTCAGGCTGGCCTTGAACTCACTGTGGAGCCCAGGCTGGTCTCCAGTTCAGAGATCCTCCTCTCTCATGCACCTGGGTGCTAAGATTACAGACATGAGCAACCATGCCTGGCTAGTTCTGCATCTTAACCCATGGCCCTGCCACTGTACAGTCACCAGTAGCACTCCAAGCTCCATTCTCTGTCCCCATGGGCCATGCGCACTCCTCCTGGAGGAGGCTTGGACTCAGCTCTCACCTCTCCAGCCAGTCTAGGATCCTATTTATAAAACTCAATGGTGGGTTGGGGATTTAACTCAGTGGTTCGGCAACCACCTTGCAATCGCAAGGTCCTGAGTTGGATTCCCTGGTACCACATACTACAATGCCAGGTGAGGTGGTTCACACCTGTAATCCCAGCACTCCAGAGACAGAGACAGAAGGATTGCTGTGAGTTTGCGGTTAGCCTGGGCTACATAGTGAGCTCAGAACTACAAAGTGAGACCCTTTCTCAAAAAAACAAAACAAAAAACCTATAACCAAATCACCGCCCTCATGTTTCAAACCTTCCAGGGGCTCCCCAGCTGTGCCAGGACCTGGTCCAGTCAGTCAAGAGCCAGGGCCCAACAATCTGTAACACCTAAATCTTGGAAACACCCCAAATGCTCATCAAAAGATGAATCGATAAAGAAGATGTGGTTTTATTACATGATGGAGTACTACTCTGTCATAAAGAAGGATGAGCTTGGGCTGGAGATTTGGCTCAGTGGTTCTGGCACCTGCCTCACAAGCGCAAGGTCCTGAGTTCCATCCCGTTAACCACATAGAATGCTGGCGTGGTGACTCACGCCCACCAGCCATCAATACCACATACCACAGTGCCGGGCGTGGTGGCTCACACCTGTAATCCCAGCACTCTGGAGGCAGAGACAGGAGGATAGCTGAGTTCGCGGCAGCTTGCCTGGGATACATAGTGAGCTCAAGACCAGCCTGAACTACAAAGCGAGACCCTGTCTCAAAAAAAAAAAAAAAAAGAAAGAAAGATGAGCTTGAGACATTTATAGCTAAATGGATGCGCCTTGAGACTATACTTAAATGAAATAAATTGGACACACATGTTTAAATATCATATTGTTTCTCTGGTGTGAGAAATCCCAATGGGAATAAGGACTAAAATGTACAGCAGATATTGGAAAATGGGAAAAAAGCATTAAAATGCGAAGGGAAACAAGGGAGTAGGGAGGGAGAAAAGAAGGAAGCGACAAGAAAAAAAGTAAAAATACAAGAAAAAATGGAAACAAAGCTTTTGTATGGAGGGAGGGAGGAGGAGGCAGTGAGTGACAAAGGGGCGGGGCATATCTATCATGCACAGATACAAATTTCTTATGAGTGTTATCACTGTGTATCTCTAAAATGTACCAATAAATGTTTTGCTTCCGACAGAAAAGGAGCCAGGCCCAAATGTCCTAGTCAGGTGACATCTCCACTCCACCCAAACCTGTTTCTACAACACACAAGTTGGTCACTACCCTGGACTTCTGCTCAGATTGTCCAAGTTGGTTGCAATGCCTTAACCCATGTCACGTGCCCAGCAGATGCCTCCATGTCCCTTAACACCACCCTCAACTAAGACTCTAAGCAACTGAGTAAAATGAATGACCCTCAGCCAAGCAGAGTGACACATCTGTAATCCCAGCCTCCAGAGGATGAGACAGAAAGTTTTCTCTAGTTTTGAACACAGCAAATTCAAAAGCAGTCTAGACTATGTAGAAATATCTTGTATCCAGCAGCAAAGAAAGAAAGAAAAAGAGAGAGGGAGAGGGGAGTGGAAAAATGCTCCCATGAAGCTGGTATTTTAAAAAATCTCCTTAGTTGCGCTATCCAGTACTATTTAAAAAAAAAAAAAGCCTCTGGGGCATTACATGGGACACACCAATAACATGCCTTAAAAGGCCAACAAACTCAATGCCACTCAACAAAGCGGGTAGTACAAAGCGGGCAGTACTGAAACTCAGTATTAGCATGGCTGCAGTTATAACTGGCTGATGCTGGAGAGCACAGCACTTCTGCTTCTGCCTCTGCTGGCCCTTTAAAGTCAAGTCCCCCGAGATGCCCAACCTAGTGACCCCCACCTGCACAGCTGCACCTGTGGACTGCTAGAGAACTCCAGACCTCTCCCAGAGTGGTCTCACAAAACCTCTGGGTGGTCTGAGCTGCTTCTCTAGACCAGACTGAGAAAAGGGAAGGAGAGACCACAAGAGGAGGAAGCATGGTGACCCACATCTGGGATCCCAGCAATTAGAAAGCTGAGGCAGGAGCATCACCTTGAGTTCGAAGCCAGTCTGGGCTACACAGTGAGTCAAGGCTAGGCTGAACTACATAGTGAGACCCTGTCTCCCAAAAGGGAAAGAAAAAGGATGGTGAAGCCTCCCTCAGCCCTTCCTGTCATACTGATCATTCTCAAGAGATGAGAATACTGTGAAAACAGAGCAAAGACAGTATTTCCCATGACCTGAGACCCACAAAGAGATCGGATCCACTTCTCTGCCCCTGGACAGGGCTCATATTTGAATCACAATGAAAAATAGCTAGTTGCAGGATCAAGAAAATAAAGGCTCAGAAAGTGGGAGATAAGGCCTATCTTCAAATGGGATCTCACCAGGGACCACACCCGGCCCCTTAACTCCCAGGAAGTCAGCCCCATTCCACACACTCAGCGCTACCAACAGCCCTCTTCTTACTGTTAGTTAGATGATTTAACTGTATGTATATCTAAACTCAAGTGTCTACTGGATACAAGGATATCTTTTGAACTCTGGACACTGTGACCTTGATTTCTCTTTAAGGGCTGGTCCTCAGGGTGCAGCTGGGACCCCAATTAACTACAAACCATCAGTCCCAAACCTGCCTCTGTAATCCCACTGCTCAGCTGCTGCCTGCCTTTGGCTTTCTGGCTTTCATCTCCAAATTCAAATGAATTCAAAACTCCTAGGCTCTGCCATCTGTATCTGGGCTCCTTGGCTTTGCACGACTTGAATCTGGAAACTGAACTTTTAAAACTCAATAGTAAAAATGGGAAGAAGCACTTTTCAAAAGGATGGCTGTATGTCTAAATACCCAGTCATCACCATCGCAAAAAATGGATCCATCTTTGTGTTAGAAACACTGAACTATTCCTAGGCGTGGTGGCATACCCCTGAAATAGCAGTACTTGGGAGGCTGAGGCAGGAAGTTCACCAAGACTTCAAAACCAGCTTGGGTTACACAATTATACCTTGTCTCAAAAAACTAAAAAAGCTGGGCATGGTGGCACATGCATATAATCCCAGCTCTGGAAGACTGAGGCAGTGTGTTTGAGGGCAGCCTGGGCTACAGAGCAAGGCCTTGCCCCAAAACACAGAAACAAGAAAAAAAAAAGATTATTCAACTGTCATCTAGTTTTTTCATTTACAGGAAAGGAAAAGGCGTGGGGTGGGAGAAACTGACTTTACAGTAAATTTCTGAATTTCTTCTCAGCATGGGAATAGCAGGTAAATTTTACTAAAACTAAAGGCTTTTTCCTCTCAGGCCTGGAATGTTAACGGGAGACATGTGCTTTGCCAAGTATAATGTACTTTTTCACATAATATAGGAAATCTCCATAAAGCTAGTTGTTTATAGATCTGTCTTCCCACTAGATTGGGAGCCATTCCTGACCAAAGCCCACATCTGGTTAATCATCTCTCATTCCTACACAAAAGCCTGGCATGAAGCACAGGCTCAAAAAGCCCTGGCTAAAGGGAGGAAGACAGGAGTGAGAGAAAGGAGGCCCGGGAACAGCGCACTAAACCAGTGGGAGGCATCACTTTAAATCTTCACTACAAAGATAAATAAAATCCAGTGGGGCGTGGTGGCACACACCTGTAATCCCAGCACTCTGGAGGCTAAAGCACAAGGATCACTGAGTTTGAGGTCAGCCTGGGCTACATACATAGTGAGTCTGAGACCAGCTTCAACTACACAGTCAGACCCCGTCTCAAAAATAAATATATAGGGCTGGAGATTGAGCTCAGTGGTTGCAGCACCTGCCTAGCAAGCAGAAGGTCCCTTGTTCAATCCAGGTAACTACATACAAAGACACTGGGCATGGTGACTCATGCCCATTAGCAATCAGTACCACACACCGCAATCCCAGGTGTGGTGGCTCATGCCTATAATCCCAGCACTCAGGAGGTAGAAGTAGGAGGATTGCTGAGTTTGAGGCTTGCCTGGGCTAAATAGTGAGCTCAGGGCCAGCCTGAACTACAAAGCAAGACCCTGATTCAAAATAAATACATAAATAAATAAATGTAAATACAAAGCCAACAATGATGGTGCACACCTGTAACCCTAGCACCTGGGAGGCTGAGGCAGAGGGATTCATCCCAGTGAGTTCAAAGTCACCCTGGGATACATAGCAAGACCCTCAAAAAACAAAATACGACAAAAATCAAATAGGTATGATGACACACACCTGCAATCCCAGCTATTCTAGAAGCTGAGGCAGAAAGATCCCAAATTCAAGGCCACCCTGGACAATTTTTTTTTTTGAGACAGGGTCTCCCTTTGTAGTTCAGGCTGGCCCTGAGCTCACTATGGTGCCCAGGCAAGCCGCCGCGAACTCAGCAATCCTCTTGTCTCTGCCTCCTGAGAGCTGGGATTACAGGCGTGAGCCACCACATCCAGCACTGTGGTAAGTGGTGTTGACTGTTGGTGGGCGTGAGTCTCCACACCCAGCATTATATGTGGTCATCGGGGATCAAACTCAGGACCTTGCGCTTTTGAGGCAGGCGCCGGAACCACTGAGCTAACCCTCCGGCCCCACCCTGGACAATTTAGCAAGAGCTGCTCACAAACAAACAAAAACCACACAAGGACTGGGGGTTTAGCTCAAACAGTAAAGCACCAATCTTGGATGTACAAGGGCCTGAGTTTAATCCCTGGTACTGCCAAAAAAAAAACAAAAAAAATACACACACACACAAAACTTCTTAACTTAGTGTTCTAGATGAGGAACAGGCACAAGAGAAGAGAATTTGCCTAAGGTCACATAACTAGAAAAGACTAGTACAATACCAAGATTCAAATCTCTCCCCGTCCTGCAGCCAGACAAGCACTTGGGGAAGTTTATACAGGGCTGGAGCAGAGGGAAAGGCTAAGTCAGTACTGGCCAACTTTTAGAGCTTTCAGTGATACATCAGCCCTATGTCCTCACCACTGGTCTAAATTACTAATTCTATCGCAAAACAAAGACGTCAAATTTCCATAAAAACTGTCACCCCTGCCACCAGGCCCAATGGCTGCTCATGCCTGTAATCCCAGCACCTAAAAGGCTGAGGCAGGAAAAAGAGGGAGTTCGAAGCAGCCTAGACCCTGTCTCAGAAACCCAAAACAAGCCAGGCATGGTGGTACATGCCTTTAATCCCAGTGCTCTGGGAGGCTGAGGAAAGAGGATCACTGGAAATTCAAGGCCAGCCTGGGCAAGAAGAGCCCAAATACAGAGGGAGATCCTGTCTCAAAAAAAAAAAACCCACAGAGGGCCAGGGATTTAGCTGAGTGGTTACTGGTGTCTGCCTTGCAACCCCAAGGCCCCAAATTCTATCCCATGTAACCACATACCACAATGGTGGGCATGGCGGCTCATGCCTGTAATCCCAGCACTCGGGAGGCAGAGGCAGGAGGATTACTGAGTTTGAGGCTTGCCTGACCTACAGAGTAAGCTAAGGGCCAACCTGAACTACAAAATGAGACCCTCTCTCAAAGAAGAAAACCACCGTCACACTCAATGCTTCAACATTAAATCCAGAAATGAAAGGCCATGCATGGTGGTGAACAACTGGTAGTCGTAGCAATCAGGAGGCTAAAGCAAGAGGATCTCTGCAAGTTCAAGGCTAGCCTGGGCCACACAGTGAGCCTAGAACACATAGCGACAACACATAGTGGGACCCTTTCTCAAAAAAAAAAAAAAATTGCAGAAAAGAAAGACAACATAGGAGAGAAGAAAACAAGGGAAGGAAGGACAACAAATTAGGGATAAAAATCTGCTAGTTTTCAGTTCCTGTTAATGGAGTTACCAGCTCTAAGGCTGCACAAAAGATTTTTTTCCTCCAATCCTAAAGTAAAGAAACTACACCTCATCAGCAAAACAAAACCCCCACTTAATTTAGGTTTACAGAGTACTGTATGTACCATTAATACTGAAAGAATTCATTCCTACCTTAAGGTCCACTTTGCAGGGAATCACTTCAGAGAGAGACACCTCTGCAGTTTCCAGACTCCTTGTGGCCCTAGGTGGAACTGACTGCCTTATAAATATGCAGGGAAGGTGCATATAATCCCAGCATTCTGGGAGGCTGAGGGAGGAGGAACACAAGTTCTAGTCCAAGGCCAGGGATTTACAGCACAGTGCCTGGCAAGCACAAGGTCCTGAGTTGATTACCAGGATGAGGGAGAGGGAAACAGATTGATAGATAGACAGACACACATACACATACATACAGGTTCCAGCCCAGCCTAGGCAATTTAGGAAGCCCTTATCTCTAAATTTAAAAACGAGGTGAGGTTATAGTTCAGTGAAAAGGCTGAATTTAATCTCCATCACAGAAATTTTTTTTTTTTTTAGACAGGGTCTCGCTTTGTAGTCCAGGCTGGCCCTGAGCTCACTATGTAGCCCAGGCAAGCCTCGAACTCAGCAATCCTCCTGCCTCTGCCTCCCAAGTGCTGGGATGACAGGCGTGAGCCACCACACCCGGCACTGTGGTATGTGGTATTGATTGCTGGTGGGCGTGAGTCTCCACGCCCAGCATTGTATGTGGTTACCAGGGATCGAACTCAGGACCTTGCGCTTGTGAGGCAGGTGCCAGAACCACTGAGCTAACCCTCCGGCCCCATCACTGAAAATTTTTAAAAGAAAAAATGCAGAGAAAAAAAACCGCAGAAAATAGAAGGTAGATAGAACATTACTGTTTGTTTGTATTAGATTCCCCATTCTGAAAATTATGATTCTGTAGGTCTCTGGCTATGCTGAGGAATTTTTTTAACTGATTTTATTGGTATATTTTATACATATGATCACAATTCAACATTGAGAATTTCTACCTGTACGTGACACACTTTCTCATATTTTTCCCATTCCCCTCCCAACCCCACCCCTCATATACACAAACTGGGGCCAGAGATTTAGTGGTTCCAGCACCTGCCTAGCAAGCGCAAGGTCCCTGGTTTGATTGGTAATCACACATAATGATCTGATACTGAGTGTGGTGACTCACACCCACCAGCAATCAGTACCAGATCCCACAATGCTGGACATGGTGGCTCACACCTGTAATCCCAGCACTGGGGAGGCAAGAGGACTGCTGAGTTGGAGGCTTGCCTGGGCTACATAGTGAGCTCAGGGCCAGCATGAACTATAAAGCAAGACCCTGTCTCAAAAAAAAAGAAATATCCTATATACCCAAGCTTTGTTTCCTTTTTGCTTTCTTTCATCAAAGTTTTTCTTTCTCTTCCGTATTTTCCCCCAAACCCCCTTTCTCTTCTCAACATTTTCTTCCTGTTTCACAATACCCATCATACATTTTGGAACCCATTTACACCTTCAGTTTCCCATACTACAGAAATGACACGGAATTTACACAGATTATCAAGAGCTTTTTGCAAATTTGTTTGGGTAGCAGTGTCGTCTGTATATTGGGTTTTTGTTCCATGGGACTTTTCTTTTTCTTCTTGAGACAGGGTCTTACTTTGTAGTTCGGGCTGGCCCTGAGCTCACTATGTAGCCTAGGCAAGCCTCGAACTCAGCAATCCTCTTGCCTCTGCCTCCTGAGTGCTGGGATTACAGACGTGAGCCACCACATCCTGCACTGTGGTATGTGGTATTGATTGCTGATAAGTGTCAGTCTCCACGCCCAGCATTGTATGTGGTTACCAGGGATCGAACTCAGGACCTTGCGCTTGCGAGGCAGTCGCTGGAACCACTGAGCTAAATCTCTGGCCCTCCATGGGCCTTTTGTTTTGGGACTTATTTTTGTTATTTCAGACTGGCTGGCCTTGAGCTCACTATGAAGCCCAGATCGGCCTTGTGCTTCCAGGCACACCTCTCCCCCAGTCTCCAAGGGCTGGAATGCCAGGTGTACACCTTGGGCTTGCTGAGAGGAGACCCCACCCACCCACATGACCAGAGATTTGACCCCAGGGCTCTATCACTAAGCTGCATCCCCAGGTCTCTTTTTTAATTTTCATGGAGGCAGGGTCTCCCTAAACTCCCCAAGAAGGGTTCAAACTTGTGACTGTCCCCAATCAAAAAAACAAACTTTTTTTTTTTTTTAAACAGGGGATCAATCTTAGGACCTTGCACCTTTGAGGCAAACCCCAGTGCTGCTGAGCTAAATCCCTGGCAAAAAAAAAAAAAAAAACGCTTTGCTTTCTTCCTGCCTCAGCCTCATAAAAAGCTGGTATTCTAGGCATGTGCTACTACACCTAACTAAAGGATGGATACTTGTGTGTGTGTTGCTAGGGATCAAACCCAATGGCACCCTGGTCTTTTATTTATTTGGAAACAGGTCTCACTTTGTCACTTGTACTTGTGACTCTCCTGCCTCTGCCTCCCAAAGGGCTGGGATTACAGGCTTGCACCAACGTGTGGTTTAAGGATACTTTTTAATGGTTTTTTTTTTTTTTTTGCAGAAGTACTGGGGATCGAACTTGGGCCCTTGTGTGTCCAAGGTTGGCGTGGTACCACTTGAGCTACATCCCCAGCCCCCCTGTAGGACACTTTTTAATCCACAACAATTAGCTCCTGTCCCCAGCTCTTCATCTTGAGGAGTTCTACTGTGAACAAAACTCAGTCCACTTCAGGCCAGGGGGTGGTGCAGGCCTATAATATTTCCAGCACTCACGAAGCAAGGCAGAAGGATTGCCATGAGCTCAAGGTCAGCCTGAAATACAAAGTGACCTGTCTGAAAAAAACAAAAAAGCAAAGAGTCATTCTATTTCCACAGAGTAGCTCCAAACATGGTGGTCTCCAAGCACTTGCCCCAGGTCCTCTCTCCCCATCTCGATGCCCACCAGACTCCCTCGTCTGTCTATCTGTGCCCCCTGTGGGTTGTTTCTCTGGAGTGTTCCTGCACACTGAACTCTTCATTCTTCGTAGGTCCATCCCCAGATCTCCACATCCTGACCACAAGGACTCGTTCTACCTTCTCTTTGCCTATTTACACATGATGCTTCTAGTCAGGGGCTATGCCCTTAGGCCAGGGTCTCGATTCTAATCATCGTTAACTCCCAAAGCCTTTATTAGTCATCACGTGATTATTACCCAGGAAAATAAAACCAGGATGGAATTTCAGACTTAAGCCAGAGGTTCCTGGTTTCTAACTCAAAATAGGAATCAAAATGTTCATAAGTGGAGAAAGGTTGCTCAAAGCTACCATAACACGCCCCGGGTACAATACTCCCAAACAGAAAACAAAGCAGGTCATTAGGAAGCTCAAGGTCTCCAAGAACTAAATTCAAACAGGTCAAAACAAAACAAAGTGTGCCATGGTTGCATGTGTTTAGGAAGCTGAGGCAGCAGGATCACTTCAATTCAAGACCAGCCTGGGCCACATGACAAAACCATGTTTTAAAACACACACACACACAAAGACAACAGAAAAACCTCAGTGCGCTCAGCCATCGTTCAGCCCCCGAAGACCCCACTGGAGCCCCAGTGACAGCCAACTGCCGTCTGTACGCCAAGCCCCCTTTTACCAGGGAGATGCAAACAGGGGACTCCAGACACTAGAAACTAACTTCATCCTGAGTGGTGATCTAGTTTTCCATCACGGCCATCAAGTCTGGACACATCACAGTCTCAAGCCTCCAGGGCAGGCCTGACTGTCCTGTCCCGGAGGAGACAAGAAGGAGCACAGGGGCTGCTCTTCTGGGTGACAGGAAAGCAGTGGCCTAGGGGCAGAACGGGTGGTTTAAGAGTCCATGCTGAGCACCGCGTTTCAGGCACCTCTCACCTGGCTGAGCCCCAGTGTTCACATCTCTAAAATGAAACATCTAGAGGATTTTAGTGCCCGACCCAGCACACAATCAGCTTGTACCTAACAAGTCATCTGCTTGAAATTGGAGAAAATAAGCAGCAAAGTACACAACTACAATTCCATCATTCTGCAAGGCTGAGGCAGGAGGACCACATATTCATACTCACCTGGGCAACTCAGGGACTTAGCAGGACCCATCTTAAAAATAAACAAGGGGCCAGAGGTGAGGCCCAATGTGTAGGCTGGGAAAGAAAAAGAAAATTATAGAAATTAAAAAGTGTAAGGTTAACTCTGGAAAAAATTAGGACACAGGGCACTACACAGTTACTAA
Organism: Thryonomys swinderianus; assembly: GCA_004025085.1. NCBI lineage: Eukaryota > Metazoa > Chordata > Mammalia > Rodentia > Thryonomyidae > Thryonomys > Thryonomys swinderianus. The sequence continues at coordinate 16,752 of PVIC010010556.1, forward strand.
AAGTCTAGCCACAAATTTGGCTTTATACCTCTTGAAAGCTAAAGCAAAAAGAGAAATATGAACAGTTATAAATTTGCAACTGTCCACAAAGAAAAAGCATACCAGCTTCTTGAGAGAGGCAAGCTTTTTCTGGCACTATGTTCTGCAAGAATTTCTCCCATGAACTTTTCTATTTTTGCAATACTGAGGTCTGAACCCAGGTCCTTCACAAATTAGAGAATCACTCCAATTCTGAGCCAAAGGCCTAGCCATTTTTATTTTACTTTTTTTTTTTTTTTTGAGACAGGGTCTCGCTTTGTAGTTCAGGCTGGCTCTGAGCTCACTATGGAGCCCAGGCAAGCCTCAAACTCAGTAATCCTCCTGTCTCTGCCTCCTGAGTGCTGGGATGACAGGCGTGAGCCACCACACCCGGCTTTATTTTACTTTTTGAGACACGTTCTCACTAAATTGCTGAGGCTGGTTGCCACCCTCCTGCCTCAGCCTTCTGAGTAGCTGGGATTACAACACATACCACCATGTCTAGCACCAATAAACTTATTAAAAGAGCTAAAGTTTTCAGTCATATAAATCTTTTTATTAAGAATTATACAAACAAGGTACATAGAGCTGGGTATGGTAGAATATGCATGTAATCCCAGCACTCAGGAGACTGAGGCAGGGAGTTTAAGGCCAGCCTAGGCTAATAGTGAGTTCAAGGCCTGTCTGAAATATATAGTGAAACCCTGTCTCCAAAAATGAAAAGAAAAAAGTATATAGAGTTATTTCTGACTGTGTCCTATGACAGCGAACAAGACATCCAAGTTTATGTCAGTAAAAACAATTCTGGAGATGCTGAGGTATTAATATAGCTTGAGTATGTAGCTTTAGATTAGCCCAGCTTAGTCAAGGAGAAAACCAAGAATGGACAGTCAGGCAGACAGTGGATGAAAGCTCTGAAAACTTCTATAAATATCTTCTTCCAAGTGGGTATTTGTTAAGAGTTGAGTGGCAGTTCTGATAGAGTTCAGGGCCATATCTGGTCCTCATTTAACTTATACTAACTTAAGGTCTGATACCATCCCCTACCAGCCCACTCCTAAATCAATATTCACAGTGGAGAAGATTCCAACTATCATTATTAGGTGTTGTTATTAATAGCAAACCTAAGTGCTTCTTATGCACCAGGGCTCTGTGCCTGGTTTCCCCTGTATTCTCTCACTTAATCCTCCCATAAATCCTGTGTGATAGGGACTATTATTAGTCCCATTTTACAAATAAGGAACAAAGACTTAGAGAATTTTAGATTGCCCAAGGTCACAGAGCTAATCATCCAGTTCTTTTTGATTCCAAAGCTCAGGCTCTTAGCCCTACCCTCGGCCTCCAGGTATTAAAGAAATGTGATTACTGATAGAAATGCTAATGTTTGTTGGGAGGGACTACAGCAGACCCAGAATAAGGTCAATGGTGAGGTGAAAGATGTTTACTACAAGATAACAATAGAATAAACTATAAACAAAATAAAGGGATGGGAAATACTGTGAAAAGCAGAAGTTGCAAAAGAAAGTGATTCTACGAATACTTTTTTTTTTTTTTAACTCGGGTTAAAACCCAGGGCTTTCATACTGAGCTCCCTCCCCAGCATTTTCCCCATTTTTTGTTTGAGACTGGGTCTCACTAAGTCCCGACTGGGCTCAAATTTGCAATCCTTCTGCCTCAGCATCCCAGAATTTGGGTTTAGAAAATTCCATCTTAACTCAGAAAAAAGAAGAAAACAATTACCTTTTCCTCTTCCTCCCTTAGAAATAAAGTATTATATCTTACTCTAGAGACTTTAAACTTTGCCTCTCTTGGTCATTCATTTATTCATTCAACCCACAAGTATTTTAGCCAGTACTATTCAGTGCTAGTTACTGTCAGCACAAGCGACTCAGAAAAGCCCTCAGTCTTCTGTTCCACGAAACAAGTAGACACGTTTCAGATAATATTCAAGTGCTCTGAAAAAAATAGTCCATGCAGGTACAAAAGGCAGTAGCCTCCAGACCAAGTGAGAGACGAAGAGGCATCCTGGAAAGAACTGACAGAAGACACCAGAGGTGCCCAGCATGTTCCACAAACGCCAAGAATGCCCCTCTGTGCAGCTGCCTCAGCCGGCAGACCTGGTGGAAGACCTGGAAGATGAAGAAGCCGGGCCAGGGAGGCAGAAGCTCTCAACCTCCAGAGGAAAGGGCTGGATCACATCTGAAGAGCAGCAGAGACCACTGGAAAACTAAACAGGAGAGCCACAGACTCCAGTTGGCTCTGAAGTCCCCTAGAGCTGTATCCACGGCTCCCAGGGACACTCAGGCAGGTGCAATCCTCGACAGACTCTGGTGTGCCCTGCCTTTTGTAAGGCACAATACACTGAAAACTGTCAACTTGTACAAAGCAGCTTTAGCCTGCAGCCCTGGCTGGCTTTCCATCAGGCCAGGCCAGCATCCAAAACGATGGCCTCTTCATTTTCCAGAGCTTGTCTGAGCACCAACTGGTCTAGCGGACGGTCTCCAGGGAAGTGCTGAGCTAATTTCCAAAGGGAACAGAGCCTGACCCTTCATTTGCATCTCACCTGAAGGCCTCTTCCCTCCCTCTGCTGTACCTATCTAGGATATCCTATCTCTTGCTAGGCTTCTGCGCTCTTGGGCCCTCCACATGCTCACACTAAAGACTCTGAATGTGAGCTCTTGACCAGATTGAACATTATTAATTTACTACACAATCACACAGTGAACGCTCCCATGGAAAGCACACATATGGCAGAAAGGACCAAAGTTGATTTTGCATTTGGAAGATTGAGTCCTTTTTGAAACTGAGTTGCAGCTTTGATTAATTCAAAGAAATTTCTTCTATTAACTTGGAAGAGAGAAAAAAAAAATCAAACCTGTGGCTGTATCAGGTGCATATGTTTATCTTGAAAGCAGAGGTAAGAGCACCAGAAACGGATGACTAAGTTCCACCTGCGCAAAGGAGCTGGGCTGTCCGAGGACCAAAGCTAAGTAGGCGAGGAAACGTGGGAACTTGTGTCTTATTAACATCTGACGACAGACAAGCCTGGTCTCCTCTGTCCCCAAATAAAAACAAAACCACCAGCCTGCCTTTCCCTGGGGCTACACAGTCCAGATATTAAATAAAATCAACCCTTTCTTCTGCCGGCCAATTGTTAATCCCCTGGGGAACAATGACTGAGTTGCTGTCTCCAAACCATTAACATCATTACGACACCAAAAACTCACATAGTCTGTGAACAGAACAGCGACTCATCAGCACAGGGCCCAGCCCCAGCCCCCACACACCTAGAAACATCAGCCACACAGAACAGTGAGAGCAGTCCTCAACACAGCCGGGTGGAGCAGGAAGGGAGGGCTGCCAGTCTCTCACCACCAACTGCTTCACAGCAGTTGAAAACAAACCATCCTGTGCCTCTAGACTTTTCAAAACCCAAGCTGAGAGTGATCAGCGTTGGAACGAGCATGAGGTTGGAGGTTGGGCTGTACACTGACTTCTGCATTTCACGTCCAAGTTCATGTTCATCTATCAGAATCACCAACTCCCACATGAGTGTCTCATCACCCTCCTGCATGACGGCCTCATGGACGCTCATTGAATACGCAAGTTTCTGTGCCCCACCTGAAAATAAGCAACTCAGGGGTAGCCCCTCAGATTATATTTTTAAACACTACCCACTTTGGTCATCTTCACACATATTTAAGTTTGGAGACCTCCGCCCCAAAGCAATGTTTCTCTAACTGCGGGTCATGCCCTATTTGGTTAAGAAATCAAGTTGAGTCAAGACTAGCAGTTGACTTTTTAATGCAGAAAAAAATTAAGTAGAGCACACTTCAAGTAGTGAATAATTATTGTTTCCTGGAACTGATTTCAGTTGTAGACCCAAGTACAGAGCTGTAAAATGTTAAGTCCTTACGGTGGATCTCACTCGAAGTATGAAATCCGTATTCCTAGAGGGAAAAGGGAAACTGGTATTCTTGTACACAGTGTTCGTTTTCTATTTTCCACCTCCACCTCCAAGCTTCTTGGTCGAGTAGAGATAATCGAGGCTGATCTGAGATACGGTGTCACCCAACCCTAAATTGATAAGGCAAAGCTGAACTGGGGAAGGGATGAGCCCAAGAACCCACTCTAATCCCTCGGGAGACCCTCATGGAGCTGGGGTCACAGAAAGGTGCCAAAGGGAAGTTTACACAGCTCTCCCTCAGGCCGGGCCTGTTCCTGAAGGAAAAAACTTGTAACCACTCTTCTCAGAGAGAAGACTGAAAACGTTCCTCCATGTGAGGCAAGACTCAGCCTTCAACTGCCCAAGACGCAAAAAACAGACGGACAGACCTCAGGCTGGCCCACCTCCTCCCGGGGTCCTGTGGTAAAGGACTTGGGTAAAAGGAAGGCAGGGAGAGGTGAACCCAGATCTCACTGTCACAGGTCCTGTGGCCCCAGAACTCAGAGCACGGGAGAGCATCAAGCATTTGGCCTCAGGTCCGCAGAGCTGTGAGGAGATGCACGTCTCTAACCCCTGGATTCCACGCGCTTCTAGCGCTGTTAAGTACGGTATAGGGAAGGTGCGCCTTACCCTTCGTAATGCTCTGTGACCGGGCACCCCATTTGCTGGAAAGATGAGGAACAAGGAAAGCAAGGGTGGGAAAAACGCAGCTCTCGGCCTTCTGCGCTTTTCTGTTGGCCAAAAGCCAACTCATTCAAAAAAAAAAAAAAAAAAAACCCTCCCCAGCTGCAAGGACAGCAAATCTACAAGGGTCCCCCAAACCAAAACCCCCGCGAGGCTCGGAGGCAATTTGTGTGCCTTTAGCCGAGGGGCCACGGTGGGAGGCCGGCTGCACGCACAGCAGGGAAACAAACTATCGCCGCGCGAAGTCCGAGGTGGCAGCGCCCTGGAAACGAGGTCCTAAGGAACAGGTGCCCCCACTCGGCTCCCAAGACGGGAGGAAAGCACACCACTCGCGAGGAGGGGCGGTGCCCCCAGGAGGCCGCAGCCACGCAGTTCAGGTAAGGGGATGAGATCGGACGGACACACACACACACACACACACACACACACACACCCCACCGGCCAGGACCTCCGTGGTGGGCCTCTTTCGGGGCAGGCGATGCGTCCCGGGGACTTTCGCGGTCCGGTCCCACACCCGAGTCAGCGTCCCAGATCCCAGGGTCGCCAAGGGAGACGCAGCGTCAGCCGGGCACAGAAAACGTCCAGAGCCCTCACCTGGACACCAGGGGGTCCAAGCCCGCCGGTACTCCGCTGAGGAAAGGGCGCGACCCGGCCCTCGGCCCCCAACTCGCCCGGCCCTTGCTCCGTTCTCCAGCCCCGAACCCGGGCCCGCGCGGCCCGCTCCGCCGAGCTGTTTGTAAACAAACCGGTCACGTGGCCCGGCGCCTGCTCCCGCCCCCGGCGCCCGAGCCCCGCGGAAACCCCACGCAGGACCGCGCCGGAGTCCGCGGGCCCGGGCGCTGCGCCGTGCGGAGCCGGGCAGCACGGACAGCAGGGGCAGCAGGGCCAGGCCGGGCCGAGCCCGCGTCCGCGCGCGCCCCGCCGCGCTCACCCGGTTGCAGACGCCCTGTCCGGCCAGCGCCGGGCTCTGCTCCGCGGGGTGCGCAGCAGCCAGGGACGGCGCGGCTGGCTCGCGGGATCCCGGCGCGCTCTTAAAGCCACAGGCTCCGCCGCCGCCGCCGCCGCCGCCGCCGCTCGGCAACCCTCCCGGGCCGGGCCGGGCCGGGGGCTGCCCCGTGACGGACGCGCCCCCGCGCCTATCCCCTCGCCCTGGCACCTAGCAACACGCCGCGGGTTGGCCCGGCGCGGCCGCGGCCCTTCCGCAAGGAGCCAATCAGGGGAGGACGGAACTCCGCCCCTGCTTCCCCTCCCGCCCAGCCCCACCCCCTGCCCCGGCCGGGCTCCGGGGCGCGGGGTGCCGGGGTGCGGGGTCCCGCGGGCGGGCAGCTGGGAGGGAGGGTGGCGAAGCTAGGTGGGCTCCCGAGCCTGGCGGGAGGCTGTCACTTTGGGTTTGGGCTTTGTCCCCAGGTCAAGCTTGAGGTTCCCAAAACCTGGGGCGAGGGGAGGTCAAGGCTGGGCAGCAGAAAAGTGCAGTGCTTCTGCCTGAAGAGCCGGACAGCGAGTCCCCTCTGCGCTTCAGGACCCCCGGAACCCTGAGCCTGAGTTACCAGAAGCGGCTCTCAGGCCCGGCGCACTTGTCGCCCTCCGCTCTCCTTCCCGGTCCTGCTAGTCTCTTCAGCGAGTTAGGAGTAGGAGAGGGGCTTTTTGGAAGGCCTGGTTGCCTCGGGCTTCCCAGGGCTGGTAGAGGGAGGGGGTAACCCGTGGCGGAGTAGGATGGTCTAGGTGGCTGGAGGGGAGGAGCCCACATTCTGGGTCAGTGGGGTGGTGCTTTTTTTTCAAGGAAGAGAAGGTTAAAAAATAAGCTCCGGGCAGTCGGGAAATCTAGGGAGGCAGCAGGTGGGTGGAGAGGGGCAGAGTCTCGCAGCCGGAAAACAGGTCAAGTTGATAAAGAATGCTTGCCTGGGCAAAGGAAGGGAGCGAGTCGGCCACTGGCGGGTTCAACAGTCTTCCGAGGAAACCACATATTACTGACATTTTAGGAAAATAATCAAAGAAGAAAATGCGTGTTTTATTGAGCAACTAGTAGAGATGCTTTAGGGTGCCCAGCGAGTCCAGCTCCTTCCCTCTCCTGGTTTGCAGGAAAACCCAGATTGGTCGTTCAGCTTTCCCCTGACTCCACCCAGCATATTGTGTATTTAGTCAACGGAATTATGTCCAGTTAATGTAGGGCACATTGCATGGCTGAATTAAATTTAGTTCCAAAGCTCCTACAAACAACTAAAACGCCTTTGGTAACATTAATAGGTATCAGTCTTTGAAGTTTCACTTTCAGTGTAAATAAGGGTATTGTCATTGTTTACAATGGACTCATTTGGAAAGTAAATCATGACAAAAATGCTTTTAGACAAGAATCACAAAGAAGAAAGGTTTAGCATTTAATCCTTAATCTAAATCGATGTGAAAATTTTTTTAGATTGTCCAGAGCTTGGTTTCTAGCCCTGATCTGCCTCTTGGGTAAATTTGTCTCCTGCGAGGCCTTGCTTAAAATAAGGAGAAGTCAGCTATAGTGGTGCACATCTGTGATTTCAGCACTGGGGAGGCTGAGCCAGAGGATTGCTGTGAGTTCAAGATGTAGGTCACTAGTAGACTGCATGCCGAATGTGTACACAGAAGCTCTGGGTTCAGGCTCCAGCCGTGCATAAATAAAGTTGAAATAAGATGATCTCTGAAGTCTTTTCCAGCTCTAAAATTCTAAGGAGCTAGAAAGTTACACTTGTTTCATTTCTCCCATACTGTTAGTGAGTTACTAGATCACCACTCCCAGACGATAGATTCTGCATTGGTTCAACACCCTAGGGTACTGGGATGTTATGTAACAAGACTGGTGGCTACTGTTTCTGTTTAAATAAAAGATAATGTTAGCTGGCGATGATCAGCCCAGAGCCTTGGTTGGCGGGGAGCTCTGAGGACCCCTGCAGGCCTGGTGTGTGTTTGCAGGAGAAGGGAGGAGGCAACTGAACCTCGGGGCCTGAGGACAACACAATCAACCAGCCAACAACAGCACATTTATTAAGCGAGATCACGCCTCCTCCCAGCCTGAAAGGGCCAAGCCTTGTGAGCAGAGGGGAAGGGAGAAGCGAAACAAAGAAGTAGGCGAAATGAAGTACTAGGAGCTACTTCCCTGCCCCTCCCATCCAAGCACCATTTAGCTGCCGTTAGTCCACATTTACTCAGTGCCTGCCGCGTGCAGAATTTCCTCTTTGACTTGAACACATATTCTAAGAACTTCCTGAGCAGAGGGAAGCTGAGGATAGGCAGAGCTGAGGTAGGCACAGCCAGACAAGGTCGTGCACACCTGTGGTCCCAGCGCTCAGGAGGCCGAGGCAGGAGGAGCACCACGAGTGGGGGCCAACCTGGGCTACTTAGTGAGTTCCAGGCAGCCTGAACTACATAGCAGGACTCTGTCTTCAAAAAAGGAAAAAATGTTTCTAGATGATTCAGAATGCCTAGTACATTGTAACTGCTATGGGGATGGTCATTAGGCTACTGCTTAGGGAATAATAACAAGAAAAAAATCTGTACATCGTCAGTACAGATGCGGCATTTTTTCTTGGCTATTAGGACTCCGTGGGAGGCTGATCCGATCAACACTGAAGCTGTGGCTGTGGAGGGCCCAGTCATTGTCACTCCAGCGGGCCACCACCTCACCAGTCCTTCTCAGGTCAAGGCCACCTCCAGGGAGGCCTCCTACTTGCCCAACCTTTTTCTAAAGACAGAGTCTTGCTATGCAGTCCAGGCTAGTCTTGGTGATGCTCCTGCTCACTCAGCTGAACACTGGGATTACAGGTTTGGGCCCCCCGTTCCTGGTTATTCAATCTTCCATGCTTCCTACTGCATGGTACTCCGTACCCTCTCCCAGTTCATTTTCGTCATAAAATCTCTCTCCCTTGCTGGGCATGGTGGCTCACACCTGTAATCCCAGCACTCGGGAGGCAGAGGCAGGAGGATTGCTGAGTTCAAGGCTTGCCTGGGCTACACAGTAAGCTCAGGGCCAGCCTGAACTACAAAGCAAGACCCTGTCTCAAAAAAAAAAAAATCTCTCTCCCTCTCTCTCTCTCTCTCTCTCTCTCTCTCTCTCTCTCTCTCTCTCTATCTATCTATCTGTCTATCTATATCTGTCTGTCTGTCTGTCTATCATCTATCTCTCCCTCCCCTCCCAGTACTGGGAATTGAACCCAGGGCCTTTGTACTACATGCCTAACCCTTTTTGAATTTTGTTTTGAGGATTTGTTTGGCAGTTCTAGCAGGGGAACCCAGCTGCTCACATACCCTTGAGTGAGGAGCCCTACTCTGTCCAGGAAGGTCCTGCTCACTGGCCAGGTGAGCCGGAGGGATACCATGGAGCTGTGAGGGAGGAAGGGGACACTGGCCTAGCCACAGCAGATCAGTGAGATCAACCCTGGTGATCAGTGAGGTGACAGATGTCACAGCCAGATCACCCTGGTATCATTTTTTTATTTTAAGAAAGGATCTTGGTAAATCACTAAATTGCCCAAATTGGGCACAAATTTGCAATCCTCCTACCTCAGTCTCCAGAGTGCTAAAATGAGAATTGGGCACCACCACACCCAGTCGGACTTGTTTCTGCCTGGTTTGTATCATTCTCTCTCTCTCTCTCTCTTTTTTTTTTTTTTTTTGAGACAGGGTCTCACTTTGTAGTTCAGGCTGGCCCTGAGCTCACTATGTAGCCCAGGCGAGCCTCGAACTCAGCAATCCTCCTGTCTCTGCCTCCCGAGTGCTGGGATAACAGGCGTGAGCCACTGCGCCCGGCACTGGACCTTGTACTTTTGAGGCAGATGCTGGAACCACTGAGCTAAATCCCCCACCCTTGTATCATTCTCTTAAATTATCTTCATTTATTTTTGTTTTCTCCCACCCAGCTCTAAAGTGTAACCTCCGAGATACCATCAGGGACCTCCCTGTCCTGGTTCTTATTGTGTCTGAGTACCAAGAACACCTTGGCCTTGGCCTTGGCCTTGGCCTTGGCAGAAACCTGTTAAATGAATAGCTAAACAAATAAGTGACTCTGCCCATGGTTACAGCTTCTCTTCATGGCTTCTCGCACTTGGCACTTTGTTCTCGCCTCTCTCCCCTTCCCACCCCTGCATGGATCAGAACAAATGTCTCTTCTGAGGAGGAGTCAGAGTCTCCGTCACCCTCCTTTCCTTTCTTCCCCACTTTACTCACTTTACCATGTGCCAGAGTCACAGCTGTCTGGGGCCTGCTCCCCTCCAGACCACCTGGTCTCAGCGCCCTCCCTGCAGCTCACGCGGGGCTTGTAGTGTAGATAGAAAAGCCAGTCAGACATGTGGTAGGTAGACAGTTCAAGGGTAGCCCTTGAAAGGCCCACATTGGACAGACAAGGAGACCTCACTGGAAGTCAACACTGCAAAGGAGAAAATGGCCCCGCCCACTAAATCCATTGGTATCTCTGGCGTGGAGAGGACCAGGACCTTGACCCACCTAGAGGAGTCAAAGACCCTACAGCTTCCTAGGTGATCTGATTCTTCATTGGATCCGCATCTAGTCAATATTACCTGAGCAACTGTACTTGTTGTAATCTTATTAGTTGATCATGATTTGGCCCTTTTTGTAATCTCTCATTGTACCAACATTACCTAAGTGCCTGTATTTGCAGTGTTACTAGTTGACAGTAATTTCGTCCCACCTTGAACCTGCCTCACCTCACGGCTTTGCTCCATAGTCCTCTGAGAAGTGAGGCTCTCCCCTTCTGTTTCTCTTCGGCAGAAGTTTTCTTTCTCAATAAAATTTTCCTACCCTAACCTCTGCCATTTGTTCCTAAGATTCATTCTTCAATTTTAGAGAATATGAACTCAAACTCCCTTTTCAGGTTGGGAGCTAGGCCCTCCTCCCCCATATCAGGTGGACCCCGGTTGGTCCCCGGCAGGAGGGGGCAGGCTCTGTGCTTGGAGTTGAGGGGAGTTGTTCTTCGCAGGCCTTAGGTCCCCACCCCCATCCCGCTATCATAAAGTCCTGTGACACCGTCACCCTCACCGAGGAGGGCCTGGGTCCACATCCCTGAGCATACAGCGCTTTGTTTCTCTCCATACAATGAGTGCTTTCTCTGATCCCTGTTCAAGTCCTTTGTTTTCCAGTCATGAAAGTGGCTATGATGTGCTTTTCAGACTGTTGCTGGGGAAGAGTTGTACCTTAGCCCGCCAGAACCTCTGTTGTGTTTTGTTTCATTCTTTGAGATGAGATCTCCCTGTGTAGCTCAGGCTGGCTTTGAACTCACAGTGATCCTACCTCCAGAGTGCTGGGATTACAGGACTATACCACCTCCTTTTAAAAAGGAGTAGATGTAGGGCCGAAGATTTAGCTCAGTGGTTCCAGCGCCTGCCTTGCAAGCACAAGGCCCTGAGTTTGATCCTGGTAACCACATACAATGCTGGGCATGGAGACTCAGGCCCACCAGCCATCAATACCACATACCACAGTGCCGGGCGTGGTGGCTCACGCCTGTCATCCCAGCACTCAGGAGGCAGAGGCAGGAGGATTGCTGAGTTCCAGGCTTGCCTGGGCTACATAGTGAGCTCAGGGCCAGCCTGAACTACAAAGCGAGACCCTGTCTCAAAAAAAAAAAAAAAAAATGAGTAGATGGCTATGGAAGGTGAGCCTTGCTCCCTCTGGCTTCCAGACACCCATTCACTCTCTCTCATACCATCCAAGAGTCAACTGCTCCTCTCCTGTTATCCTCCAATGCCCTATTCATTTCCACAAAAACGTTACCCAACAACAGACTGTTTCACAGAGCAGTGTGCTCCACCACACTAACAGGCAGAGAGCAAAGGTGTTGGCAGCTTACTACTTTCCTCTCGGAAATGACCACGGGGCTGGGTTGTAGCTCAGAGGTAGAGGCTTGTTCAGTATGTGCAATGGGTTCATCCCTAGCCACTGCAAAAACAAAAGCAAAACAGTGAAAGCAGTATATATTTGGTGCTTCTTCCCTGCCACCCTTTCCACATTCTGTGGGTTAATGCTGGGGCCTTCACAATGAGCTACATCCCCAGCCCTTTTCTATTTTTTTTTTTTTTTTCAGACAACTCACCAAGTTGCTAAATTGCTCAGGCTGCACTTGATTTTGTGATTCTCCTGCCTCAGCTTCCCAGAGTTCTGAAGATTACAGGCATGCTCCAACACACATAGCTCATTTGGTGCTTTCTAGGTTATAACAAAACTCCACGTTTATTATAGGTAGAAAAGCCAGCTAGACATTTGTAGGCAGATAGAGAGGACTGGCCCTTGAAAGACTTGCAAAAAAGAGGATCCTTCTGAAGGTCAACACCATCAATGAGAAATTACACTACTGGCCTCATTCTCCTCCCAGGATGGAAGGTCAAGGTCTGGATGCAGCCCCTCCCTGGAAGACAGTCATTACAAAATCCCCAGATAATGGGCAGGACCTTGAACCATCTGGAGGAGTCTCCAGACAAGCAAGACCCTCTAGGGCTCGATTTCTCATTGGACCCCATTGAATGAAAAGGTTGCTGAAGTAACTAGGCTTGTCATTTATCCATTGGTTAGTCACAGTTTGCCCATTTCTTTCAAATCTTATTGGTAGCCCCCTATTTCAGACCTGCCTCACCTTGTGGCTTTGCTCCATAAAAGCCCTCTAAACCGTGAGGAAGTGGGGTTACCCACTTTCCAGGCCCCCCTTCTGTCTTTCTTAAGGCAGAAGCTTTCTCTCTCAATAAAATTTTTTTACTCAGACCTCGGGCATTCCTAAAATTCATTCTTCGATTTTTAGAGAACATGAACCACATTTCAGGTGGGGAGTTAGGCCTTAACTCTCCTGCGTCACGTTGACCAATTTTATTTTATTTCTTTCTTTCTTTCTTTTCGAGGCATGGTCTCGCTTTGTAGTTCAGGCTGGCCCTGAGCTCACTACGTAACCCAGGCCAGCCTTGAACTCAGCAATCCTCCTGCCTCTGCCTCTTGAGTGCTATGATTACAGGTGTGAGCCACCGTGCCTAGCAACCAATTTTATTTTGTTTCTATTTATGCACTGACAGTGGCAGGGACAGAACCCAGCCCATGACACACGCTGCTACCAAGGCGTTCCCAGGAAGGGGGACCCGAAGGCTGGGATGTCTCTGAGAGAAGGGTGAGTTATTTCCCCTGCTCCTCCAACCAGGTTCGGCCCCGTCAGACACTACAGTGAAAAGTCTTCGCCGTTTTCTGGTGCTGGAGGTTGAACTTCACCCACGCTCCCCAGTAAGAGCAATAACCTTTCTGTCAGACCTAGTAAGAAGATGAAACAAAACAGACTCTAAATGATTCCCGGATCCTTTGAAACAGATTTATTATGTTTTACTGTTACAGTTGCATAATCAGAAAATTTTTGGAGATTTCTACAGTGAAAAGTAACACTAAAGAACAGAAGACCCGGCCAGGGATTTAGCTCAGTGGTTCTGACACCTGCCTTGCAAATTATGAGGTCCTGGGTTCAATCCCCAGTACCACAAAAAGAAAGAAAGTGGAAGGTCCTGAGTTTAATCCCCCATACTGCCAAAAAAAAAAAAAAAGAATTCCTTAGACATGCAAGGAGAAATAAAAAGAATTGTGTTGTGTACAAGTACCAACTCCCCATAAGTGTAATCATTATATACTGCAAACATATTAAGAAAAAATTTACAAAAATAAAATTTTTTCAAAGCAAGCTTTTCTCCAACATGGCTTAGGCAGAACTATCCAGCCAGAGTCTGAGATATTTCTCTTTTTTTTATTATTTTTTTTTATTTTGAGACAGGGTCTCGCTTTGTAGTTCAGGCTGGCTCTGAGACTATGTAGCCCAGGCAAGCCTTGAACTCAGCAATCCTCCTGTCTCTGCCTCCTGAGTTCTGGGAATACAGGCGTGAGCCACCACGCCTGTGATATTTCATTCTGCCACATATGGCTGAATGAATCCAGCTACTACAGTTTGGTAGAACATACTATGTTTTAAAATCATCCAACTCACTTTGTAAAATTTGTATTTACATATTTATTTTATTTATTTTGGTGGCAGGAGCTTACTAAATTGCTCAGGCTGGCCTTGAACTTTCAATTCTCTCACTTTAGCCTCTCAAGTAGCTAGGTGTCCTTGATTTTGCAGTATACTTCATGGTTTTGTTTTTGTTACAGCAAGAAAGTGCGCCATCTGGTGGTCAGATCTGGTCACTGCATAATGTAGGATCTGTTCCTTGTAAACATAGTAAACGTGGGCGCATCTGAGAAGACTACTCAGCTCTCAGTGGATGACAGAACAGGCTCCTAGATTTGTCATAGTGGCATCTGGACCCTGGAGGACAGGGACCATCAGTTCCTTATAAGGACTTCCTATCTCAGCATTCTGTTAGCAGTGCTGTAACCTAAATTCTACCACATGGCATAGGAAGTGATGTGTATGGGAATCTGGGTCTTGTAACCAAAAGAAGAGTTTCCCCAGGCATAGTGGCACAGACCTGTAATCCCAGGATTTGGGAGGGTGAGGCAGGAGGATCACCACGAGTTTGGGGCCAGCCTCAAGAACGGAGGAAGACCCTGTCTTACCGCAGACTCCTGAGTAGTTGGCACTATCGGTGTGCACCACTGCACCCACCCGCACAGATGCCTTTTTTAAAAAGCTCCCAGGTAACAGGCACAGCCAGTGATGACTGTGGACTTGGGATCTTCTATTCATTTCATCTTGGTGGGGCGATGGGGATTAAATTTAGGCTCTGGTTATGTATGATACCTAAGTGCTCTATCACTGAGCTACATGTCCAGCAAGATCTGCTATTCAGAAAGAGGACTTCAGCCGGTTGTGGTAGCGCATGGCTGTAATCCCAACCCTCAGGAGGATCACAGTGAGTTTGAGGCCAGCATGGGCTACATAGTGAGTTCAAGGTCAGTTTGCACTACTTAGCAACACCTGTCTCAAAAACAAACAAGGATTTCAAGTTGCCAAAAATTTTTTCTAAGTTTTCCGACCCAAAGCATCCCCCAGTCATTGCTACACATTCTACTTTACAATGAGCTCATAGACACACTTACAAAGAGCTACAAAAGTGAAAAGGCATTCACAGTGTAATTCACACTTCACAGGCTGCAGAGACATTTTCTCATGTTTTCTCTGCTTTGGCCCTCAAAATAGGCCAATGAAGTAAGCAGATAAAATTACCCACAGTGTTCTGGTCAGGAAGTGGGCACCTGTGCCAAATGAGGATCCAGCCTTCTGGTTTTTGTTCAGTGCCATGTAGACACAGCGTATCCTCTCTCCAGTGCTAGAAAATAGCCTAGACCTTTGCGGTTAGGGAGGAAATACTACACAAGGGGTAAAAGCACATATTTCAAATTCAGACATTAAAGCTTTGATCGTTTTGTTTTGCAACAAGATCTATGTAACTCAGGCTGGCCTCGCACTCCTGGCCATGCTCCTGTCTCAGCCTTCTGGATAGTGGGATGAGAGCCACCTCACCCCTGGCTGACTTTTGTCTTTCTGAAACAGGTCTCACCATACAGGGCAGGTTGGCCACAAACTCAAGATCCTCCCACCTTAGCCTGGAGGGTGCTGGGGTGATAGGCCTGTGACACCACAGCTGCTGGCTAGACAGTCTGCAATAGAGGAGGGTTCAAAGGGGTGTCCGAGAGATGAATAGTTCATACTCATGTCACGTGACCATGCCATGTTCACCTACCCTTCAGAACAGGAAGGGTGGCAGAGTGTGGTAGCACACACCCAGGATCCCAGCTCTCAGGAGGCCAACGCAGGAGGACTGTGAGTTCAAGCCCAAGCCCAGCTTAAAGGCCAGCTTGGGCTATGGAGCAAGACCTTGTCTCAAGAAGCAAAAGAAAGGGCTGAGGATGTAGCTCAGGGGTACAGAGTTTGCCTGGGAAGCACAAGGTTGAGTTTGAGCCCAGGTACCAAATAAATAAATAAATAAGCAGAGGAAAAAGGACAGGAGAGATTATTTTGAAGCTGGAGTTGTAGCACAGTGGTAGAGTGTTGATGTAGCGTGCCTGAGACCCCACTGATCCCCGGGGGGGGGGTGGGTGGAGGAATTATTTTAAGTAACTGGAGCTCTTTATTCTATTAACATTTTCCTTTGAGCAGGGCATGATGGCACACATGCCTGTGGTCCCAGAACACCAGGAGGTTGAGGCAGGATGACTGTAAGTTTGAGCCCAGCCTGGGCAACTTGGCAACTTAGTGAGATCTTGTCTTAAAATATAAGATTTTTTTTAAAGGGCTGCAGATCTAAAGCTTAGTACACAAGCCCAAGGTTCGATTTTCAGTACCACCTAAAAAAATGTTCTCTTTGGTCTCAGCCTTTACTATCTCTCCCTGCTACTCCTGTGTAAATTGAGGGCATCCACTGATTTGTGAAAGGGACATTTTTCGTTACAATTGCTAAATGATCCTCCACCCCTGTTTTTGGTGGTGGTGGTGTTTTGTTTTTGCAGAACTGGGGAACAAACAGGGACACTACCACTGAGCCACAGGTCCAGTCCATTCATTCATTCGTCCATTCATTTAATAAGACACGGTCTTACTAAATTTTCGGGTGGGGCCTGCATTTGTGATCTTCCTGTCTCAGCCTCCCACACCTGGTTAGAGAGTCTTTATTTCTGGAGATCTTGCTACCTTTAGGGAATTCCAGTCAGGTGCATTATAGGCTGTCATTTGCAAACTGCCTGATGTTGTACTCGTGACTAAAGCAGGTAAGGTGTTTGGGGGAGAAAGTAGCGTTTTCATCCCAGTGGATGATGCCTTCAACGGGTCCTGAGGCAGTTTGGGGAGTGGGCGTGGCCTGTTAACTGCACAGCCCTAGGACACACAGGCAGAACAGTTCCCAGAGCCCCGCTGAGTACTAGCTCGGCAACTGTGAACTCCAGCAAGTGTTGGAGAGGATGGCCTAGATCTGACCTCAGCCTGAGGAGTGGGAGATCCAGGGCCACTGGGCTCTGCCCCGCGGTGCTCTGTCTTTCCCGGTAGTCCACTCTCATGCTGTAGAGTATATTTTTTCCATTCACTTGGTCCACACTGGTTCTACAGAGCATGGCTTTTTTCCTCTCTTCACAAAACGCAAAACTTCACTGTCGTCTGTGCTCATTGTGTCCAATCCTTTGTTCTAGAGAAGAAGAACCCAGGGTCTGGTTGGTGGTACATTCTTATGATCCCAGCACTCAGGAGGCTGAGGCAGGAGGATCACTGTGAGTTCAAGGCTGGCCTGCACTACAAGATGAGACCCTACCTGAAAAATAAAAAGACAAACAAAGCAAGTAAGAACCTAGAAACCACCTCTGGGAAGAGACCTCAAACCCCAGAATCTGGGAATACTACCTCTTCCCGTACTACTCCCTTTGAAGGGAAGTTACTGGGTACAGCTCACACTTAAGGGAGACAAGTTATTCCCCTCCTTTAGAGATCTGCATGATTTATTCGGAATTCTTCTGAATGAGAGATGGATCAAAGGCTGTACCTAAATTTTTTTCCAGGATTTCTCTAGGTAGTTCAGGCTGACCTTAAATTCACTCTGTAATTCAAGCTGTCCTCAAACTCATGGCAGTCCTTCTGCCTCAGCCTCTTGAGTGCTGGGATTTAATTATAGTTTAGTATTGTCACCACCCACCAAGTCGTGACATTTAAATTTTGTGTCCCGAGCCTGGTGGCTCACTTCTGTCATCTCAGCACTCAGGAGGCAAAAGCAGGAGGATTGCTGAGTTTGAGACTTGCCTGGGCTACACAGTGAACTCAGGGCTAGCCTGAACTACAAAGCCAGACCCTGTCTCAAAAAAAAAAAAAAAAAAGTGAACAATTTTGTGCTTGTGTTTTCCAAGTTTGAAGCATAATGTGGTCTAGAGAGCCCTCTGGTGGTGAATAGGGGTATAGCGGTTGCTACAAACATCTCAGCTTCCCCGCAGTCCAGGAGCCCTACCCAGGAGCGATTTTACCGCGTCTCAGGAAACGTTTGGCAATATCTGAAGACATTCCCGGTTGTCACTACTTTCAGAAGATGATGTTTTCACATAGTAAGTGGAATCTAAAGATGCCACTAACATCCTGATACACTCAACAAAGACTTAATGTTGCTAAAAATTGCGTGAAAGTTGTACCCTTGCTGGGAGTGGAGGCACACAGGAGCACAAAGGAGGCTGAGATAGGAGTATTGCTTCGAGTTTGAGGTCACCCTAGACTCCACGGTGAGTTCAAGTCCAGCCTGGACTACATAGTAAGATCCGGTCTCAAAAACAAACAAACCGGATGTCATGGTACACACCTATAATTCCAGCACTCAGCAGGCTGAGGCAAGAGGCAAACTGGGCTACATGGTGACTTCAGGGCAGCATGAACTACAGAGGGAGACCCTGTCTCAAAACAAAGAGCAAACAACCAAAAAAATCCCTGTGAGACAAGTAACTATTAGTATGTCCATTTTCTACCTAGGGAAACAAGCAAGAAGAAATCTTGTCACTTCCCCAAGGTGGCAGAGGCAGGAGAAAGCAGAGGCAGGTTCTGACAGGCAGTCTGGTCCCAGAGATGCATCTGAATTAGGTTACAGTATCCACATCTGTGGTTTCGCTTCCTGTAGTTCCATTACCTGCAGTAACGACAGGCTGTGAACAGCATGGTGCAGGCCTTTGGGAGACAGAACACACCCCCGTCTTCTGTTCTACAGTACATCGCTGGAATTATTCTATTTGATTATTAACTCTGGCTGCTAACCTGTCTTGTGCCTACTTGCTAATTGCCATTGGTGCCTTTGTATAGAAAACATGCAGGCAGCCGCAACTGGTGAGTTCCTAGCATAAGGAGTCCCGTGGCTAGGGGGGCAACTGTACTTACTCTGAGGGAGTTCCTCTTGGTGAAGAGTCCACAACAGCGTGTGGCTTGCAGGAAGCTTTCCCTAAATGCCTGTTTAATAAATACAATTAAGATGTCTTGGATCTATCCATCCCAACAGCTACTACAAGGCTAACTATTTGTGTCCCATTGCTCTTTCTGGTTTTGATGCTTGAAAAAGCATTTTAGTCTATGGTCATTATCTGAAATAGCATTTTAAAATTTGACAAGGCAGCCGGGCGTGGTGGCTCACGCCTGTAATCCCAGCACTCAGGAGGCAGAGACTGGCGGATTGCTGAGTTCAAGGCTTGCCTGGGCTACATAGTAAGCTCAGGGCCAGCCTGAACTACAAAGCGAGACCCTGTCTCAAAAAAAAAAAATTGTCAAGGCTGGGATGGGGGTGTAGCTCATGGTAGAGCACAAGCCTAGATACAAGAGAGCCTGGATCTGAGCAGTACCAAAAACCAAAAGGACCCATTGTGGTGAGGAGTACCCATAGTCTCAGCCTCTGAGAAGGCTGATACAGGTGGATCACTTGAGCCCCAGAGACCAAGACCAGACTGGATAACAAACCACAGCAAGAACCTACCTCAAAAAAAGAAAAAAACTGGGCGCCGGAGATTTAGTTCAGTGGTTTGCCTCGCAAGGTTCTGAGTTCGATCCTGGTAACCACATACAATGCTGGGCATGGTGACTCATGCCCACCAGCAATCAGTACCACATACCACAGTGCCTGGTGTGGTGGCTCACACCTGTCATCCCAGCACTCGGGAGGCAGAGGCAGGAGGATCACTGAGTTGAGGCTTGCCTGGGCACCATAGTGACCTCAGGGCCAGCCTGAACTACAAAGTGAGACACTGTCTTAAAAAAAAATACAAAAACAAAAAATGATTGGGCCAACCCATACCCAGATGCATTTTTTCTTTTTATTTATCTATTTTTGTTTTATTCCTTCATTAATTGTTTGCTGCAACACTTTCTTAGACTTGCCACTAAGTCTTCCAAATACTTTTTTATATTCATAATTAATTATGAATAATTTTCTTTCTTTTGGTACTGAGACTTAAACTCAGGACCTTCTGCTTGTGAAGCAGGCGCTGGAACCACTGAGCTATTCCAATGATGCACTGTAGTACAGAAGACAGGGGTGTGTTCTTTCTCCAGCCTGAAAACTTTCTTTTTTAATGTTTTTGCTTTTTCAGACAGGGTCTCACTTTGTAGTTCAGGCTGGCCCTGAGCTCACTATGTGGCCCAGGCAAGCCTTGAACTCACAGCAATCCTCTTGCCTCTGCCTTCCGAGTGCTGGGTTTATAGGCGTGAGCCACCAAGCCTGGCATTGTGGTATGTGGTACCAGGGATGGAATTTGGGACCTTGTGCTTGCCAGGCAGACACCAGAAACACTGAGCTAAATTCCTGGCTCCTATTTTGCTTTGTTTTTTTTTACACTTGATCTTAGCCAAAAGGCCAAGAAGTGATGTTGCTTTGTTTTTTTAGACAGATGATCTATCCTCCTCCCTCTCTGCGCCCCCCAAAAAATCCTTTAATCTTTGACTTTATTTTAAAGTCTGGTTTCCGCCCTTTACCTTTTCAACTAATCCAGTTTATGGACTTGATTATCTTTGAGGGATTTGGGGGTATGACGCTGTCACAGGTGCCACCCTGGCGGGCCAGAGGTGGATGATTACCCAGAAATTAGGGTGAATGAGTCACCAAGAGACGGATAGGAACTGTTTTCACTCAGAGCCCCTACCCAGCCCGCGGAAGACTCCTGAAGCCCAGAACTCTCTGGTTTGTATTAAGAATATCAGTATAAGAGAAAAGAGCAAGAGAGAGGCAGTTTGGGCCAGGAGCTGGCTCAAGCCTGGGCAGTCTTCTTGGGGGAAGCAGAAGGACTGGCTAGACACTAATCGAAACTTGCTGTTGTTTAATCATGAGATTCTCACTTGGCCTGTGTCCTTTTGCCCCACAGTTTAACCGTTTATTCCTCAGGCAAGTCCTCCACAATGGGCTGAAAGAAGAGAAGCACACACAAGCCTAGGGAGAACTGATACGGATCACCTTGGAAAACTTCACTGTGTCCTAAAGTTGGAAGTGTTTTTTGTTTTTTGGGTTTTTTTGTGGTTTTTTTGAGACAAGAGTCTCGCTTTGTAGTTCAGGCTGGCCCTGAGCTAACTCTGTAGCCCAGGCAAGCCTCAAACTCAGCAATCCTCCTGCCTCTGCCTCCCGAGTGAGCCACCACGCCAGAGCACTGTGGTATGTGGTGCTGATTGCTGGTGGGCGTGAGTCACTACGCCCAGCATTGTATGTGATTACCGGGATCGAACTCAGGACCTTGCACTTGCAAGGCAGGCGTCAGAACCAATGAGCTAAATCTCCAGCCCAGTTGGAAGTGTTTTAAAGTACAATTTTTCACCAGGTGTGTGGTGCATGCCTGCAATCCTAGCCCACTGGAGGTTGAGGTAGGAGGATCACCCATGAGTTTGAGGCCACTCTGGGCTATGTAGTGAGTTCAAGGCTGGGTTGTACTACACAGTAAAACCCTGTCTCCAAAACAAACAAACATTATTTAAAATCTAATTTTTCTTTCCTCCTTTCATCTGTTGGTCCCCTTCCCATTTGCAAAGGATTTATCACTCCGCTTCCTATTATCTTTTATTTTGCTCTTTAATCTATTTATTCTTTAGAATTCTCTTATAGAGACACTATGAAATATTTAATCTTGTATATCTGATTTATTTCACTTAACATTATATTCTCCAGGTGCATCCATTTTCCTACAAGGAATTCAAATTTATTCTTCTTTATGGCAGACTAGTACTCCTCTGTGTATATAAAAGTATCTTTTGTGTTTTGTTTTTTTGAGACTGGGTCTCGCTTTGAAGTTCAGGCTGGCCCTGAGCTTACTCTGTAGCCCAGGCAAGCCTGGAACTCAGCAATCCTCCTGTCTCTGCCTCCCGAGTGCTGGGATTACAGGCGTGAGCCACCACACCTGGCACTGTGGTATGTGGTATTGATGGCTGGTAGGTGTGAGTCACCACGCCCAGCATTGTAAGTGGTTACCGGGATCAAACTCAGGACCTTGAGTTTGCAAAGCAGGCACTAGAACCACTGAGCTAAATCTCCAGCCCAGATACAAGTATCTTTAATCCGTCTATATTTCATTAACCACTCTAGCAAACCCTGAATATAAGCTGGGAATGATGGCACATGCCTGTGATCCCAGCACTTAGGAGGAAGATGAGGCAGAAAGATAGCTGTGTGTTCAAGGGCAGCCTGGAATACATAGTGAATTGGAGTTAATCTCAGCTTTGTCCGCCTGGAGACAAGGCCACACACAAGGCTATACAATGAGTCACACCAGCAGAGATGAGGTTCTGAGGCAAGGCGTAATTGCTAAACAAGTCTTCCCGAATACTGGGAAGCCAAGGGCTAAAAATAACCACAAAGAGAAAGACAGGAGGGAGCAGGGGTAAGAAGGCAAAGAGGGAGCACAACAGGTGTGGGATGAAATAGATTGCTAGGAACAGACTGTGGACCCCAGATCCCGGGTGGTGGAGGTGGGGGAGGGACTCCTGCAAGTTAGGATTAGAAACAGCTTCTTAGCCTCAGTGTGCCTGGGTGTGTAGAGTATAGATTAAAAGCCTCACTTTCTCTCCCTCTAGATTCTATTTCTGTTTTCAGCTCAGAAGTCACTGCATTTCATACATGTATACACACCACCTTCTCTTCACTCACACAGCTGTTAATGACCGTGCAGGGCACTTGCAGAGATTAGTGCAGGGAGTTAGGCTGTTATAAACGCAGGAACACAAGGACTGCTGTGACATAGCCTCCATAACTTGTCGAGGATTCCTAGAAGGGAATACCCGTGTCAGATGGAGTTTCTCCTTTTTGTGTTTTGAGGAATCTCCATTGTAATCCGGCCTGGTCTGTTACCATGCTGTCTCCTTATATAATCCCACGGCCTTGGGAAGATGAGCGGTGATGCGAAATTAATACAGCAACAGGCTCCGCATGGTTAAGGATCTTCTTTATTACCATATCATGGCGGTTACAGGCATTCACATAGGGCGCCTTGGGATGTGATTGGATGAGAGGGCGGGCGCAATGCTCACGGCGGGATATGATTGGATGTAATGTGGAAGCAGCATTTAGCAATGTATGATTGGTCTGCGTCACCTACTGTCACCCGCGTCTATATGGTTTCTTAAAGGGGCATGGCCTCTTTTCATCCGCCAGGAGAGGGAGAGAGAATAAGAAGGGTTTGGCCACACTCCATGCTGATTTTCATAGTGGGGGTACCCATTTACATTCCCACCAACAGTGGAGAGAGAGACGAGTTTCTTTTGTCCCACATCCTTCCAGCATGTGTTCTTATCTGAGTGATGATGGCCATTTTTTCTGGAGTAAGATAGAATCTCAGTGCTGTTTTAATTTGTATTTCTCTAATGGCCAAGCACACTGAACATTTTTCACATTTTTACTGCCCATTTGTACTTCTAAGAAATGTCTACTTGTTTCGATGGCCTATGTTTTTTTCCAGTGCCTGTTTTTGATTGAGTATTTATTGGGGAGGGTCTAATTTTTTCAGTGCTTTATATATTCTAGATATTAGTCCTCTGTCTGAAGAGTACCTAGCAAAAATTTTTTCCCATTCTGTAGTTTATCTTTTTTCTGTTGTTTCCTTTGCTGTCCAAAAGCTTTTTAATTTTACAGAATCCCTTTGTTGACTCTTAATGTTATTTCTTGTGCAATTGGGGTTCTGCTCAGAAAGTACTTACCTTTGGATGCAACTTCAAGAGTTTTATACATTTTATCTTTGGACTAATGTTTATAGTTTTGTTTTGTTTGTATTTTTTTTTGAGACAAGTTCTTAATATGTAGTCCAGCCTGGCCTTGAATCCACTATGTAGTCCATGCTGGCATCAAATTTGTGGCAATCCTCCCACCTCACCCTCCTGAGTGAAGTTACAGGCATGCACTGTAACACCCAGCTAAGTGTTTCTGTCTTGTTTATTTTAATACTTAGATCTTTACTCTGTTTTGAGCAGAAGGGACAGTCTTGCATGTACCACCAGTGCTTCAAGCTGGCAGGATCGTTGTAACTCAGGAGGTGAGGTAGGAGGATCGCTATCAGTTTGAGTCAGCCTGGGCTACATAGTGGGCTCCTGTCCTCCCAGAATAAAACAAACAAAATAGAAAAAAAAAGCAGATTATTTGGGGAAAGTTATATCTAAAAGTAAAAGATTTAGAAAAAGATAATTTTTTTTACAAACTGGGTGTGGCAGACATCTGCATTCTGGGAGGCTGAGCCAGGAGGGTTGCAAATTCAAATCCAACCTGGGCAACTTAATGACTTAGTGAGATCTTATCTCAACAAAAATTTAAAAAAAAAAAAAAAACAAGACTGGGAAAAATGTCCCTGGGTTCATTCTCCAGTACAAAAAAATGTTTTCCCATATTTCTTAGCAATTCTCACTGAGTCAAGAGATGTGTTTCTTCTAAGATAATGTTATTTATCTTAAGCTTGTTATAGGTAAAATTCAGATTGCTGTTATGAGCAATAGGAATAAGTGTTTCCTGTTACATTTTACAAAATTACCTAAATGTTTATTTCAGAATCACATGCCCTAAAAAGTGATGACGACAGGCATCTACTCAACAAAAAGGGAAATGAGTCAGCTACAGAGAAGGAGTTGGAAAGAACCTATAGAGAATTATGTGGTGCACTGAACTTTTTTCTTAAATACACAGAATTATATAGCTTCATTATCAGTAAACTATAATACCTGACTTCAGAGATCACAGAACACAGAAAAGTAAACTCAAACTTTTCAGAACTTATTTTTTCTGTCAATGATTTAGTTCAAGTAGTACTGTGCCTACTTTGGAAGCGCAAGGGCTGGAGTTCAAGCCTCAGTACTGCAAAAAAAAAAAAAAAACCCACAAAAAACAAAAGCCCTCATTTTTTCCATAATGTATTGAAAACAGAATGAAGAAATGAAAGAAAATTCTCAGTGTAACTGATATAAAAATTGCAGAGCCGGGCCGGAGGGTTAGCTCAGTGGTTCCGGCGCCTGCCTTGCAAGCGCAAGGTCCTGAGTTCGATCCCCGGTAACCACATATAATGCTGGGCGTGGAGACACGCCCACCAACTATCAACACCACATACCACAATGCCGGACGTGGTGGCTCACGCCTGTAATCCCAGCACCCAGGAGGCAAAAAAAAAAAAAAGAAATCAAATAATAAAAGCTGGTGAGGCTTCAGGGGAAAGAGAACCCTTCTACACTGCTGGTAGGAATACAAAGTAGAACCAGTTACTATGGAAATCAATATGGAGAGTCCTCAAAAACTAGAAGTAGAAATTCCACGTACCCTAGCTTTTCCCCTTCTAAATGTCTCCCCCAAAGAATTAATGACATCATATTACAGTGATATACGCCTGCCCTTGTTTAAACAACAGCACGACTCACAATCATTAAATCTTAGAAGTGGCTCATATGGCCATCAACAGAGGAATAAAGATGTGGCGTTTATACACGGGAGAGTCTACACTGTCATAAAGAAGAATAAAAGAGTCATCTGTGGGGAAAACGGGATGCACTTTAAAACCGTGATGTTAAGTGAAATAAACAGGACACACAAGCTTAAATATCGTGTGGTTTCTCTAACATTTGAAATCAAACATATACATTAAAGAGAAAATAAATGATAGATAATGGAAAACAGGGTCATCTTTTGCAGAAGGGAAGGGGACCGAGAGATGGAGGGCGGGAGAGGAAGGAGAGGGAAAAGGATTGACAAAGAAATTTAGCTGCGTTATGTACAGGTACCGGCTCCCCACGAGGACTGTGACCATTATGTCCTGCAAAATGTACTAAGAAAAATAATAGAAGAAATAAAAAGGGGCTGGAGATGTATGTAGCTCAGTGAGCAGGCCACGTGTTCGGTCCCGGTCACTGCAAAAATAAGTAAAATCATGCAAGTTTTGAAAAAGTTCTTTCTTGTGAAAGGAAAAGAGAGAAGGGTGTGGGAAAGCTGGTTATACTCCACTTGACAGCTCGTGAATCGAAGAAAGCACCGGGTGCCATGGTAACGCGCACAGTACAAGCGGAAGGACGAGGAGCCAGCGTCGTCTTGCAGAGCTGATGTGCAAGCTCACACTAGCCACGGTTTGGGACGGCTTGCTCCCGGTGGTGCCGATGCATCAGGGGGAAACCCGGACTCAGGCCCGCGGTCTCATCCTCGGCACGGGCTCTAGCTAGGGGTGCCACCGCCAGAAGCCCCTCACCAGACCCAAGCGTCCTGGCCTGAGCACATACACCTTTCTTTCAGAAATCCTTCCCCATCACGTTATTTTGTTGAGGCACCACAAAACGGATGTGGACCACGCTCACGAAGTACACAAATATCAATCTGTTCCCGAAATCTCTTTCCTTCGCCCGCTGATGTGCCTAAGGCACAGCCACCCACGCTAGCATTTCACACCCAGGTGGTGCCCACACTCATCTTACCACGAAACCAGCTCCTTTCTCTGACTTCCCTTTTTCCTTGCAACCTTGAAGTGCTTAGTGACTTCTCTTTATAAGCTTAACCAGTTACCTTTGTGTGTGGGTGGGTGGGGAGCTGTACTCCGGAGTGAACCCAGGTGTTCATTACGTTGCCCAGGTGACACTTGAACTTGCGGTCCTCCTGCCACGGCCTCTGAGAGTCCAGTCACCGATTCTTTTTTTTTTTTTTTTT
>PVIC010010557.1:0-43155 GCA_004025085.1 Thryonomys swinderianus
AGTGGGTAGGGATATGGGTAAAAATGAGAATTAACTTGTGGCATATACTGGTACAAATTTCCCAATGTTATATGTGATTTTGAGATGTATATAAATTGTACCAATAAAGAATTCAATTAAAAAATATATAAAAATAGAAAAGGGCCTGGGAATGTACCTCAGTGTGTAGGCCCAGAAAAAAAGAGAGCTGGGATTGCTGAGTTCGAGGCTTGCCTGGGCTACATAGTGAGCTCAGAGTCAGCCTGAACTACAAAGTGAGACCCTGTCTCAAAAGGGGGGGGGGGCCGGAGATTTAGCTCAGTGGTTTCGGCGCCTGCTTCACAAGCACAAGGTCCTGAGTTCAGTCCCCAGTAACCACATACAATGCTGGGTGTGGTGACTCATGCCCACCAGCAATCAATACCACATACCACAGTGTGGGGCGTGGTGGCTCACGCCTGTAATCCCAGCACTGGGGAGGCAGAGACAAGAGGATTGCTGAGTTCAAGGCTTGCCTGGGCTACATAAGTGAGCTCAGGGCCAGCCTGAACTACAAAGTGAGACTCTGTCTCAAAAAAAAAAAGAGAGAGAGAGAGAGAGGGAGAGCTGGGAATTCAGCTCAGTGGTGCGGCGCCTGACCAGCAAGTGCAAAGTTCTGAATTTGACCCCTGGTACCCCCAAAAAGAAGAAAGAAGAAAAAAAGACAAATAATGAGGAAGATCAAAGTATTAGTCCTGTTTCTGCCACAGGGTAACTGACTGATAGAAGAGCTAGTCCTCTTTCCAGATGTACTCCAACTAATGAGTGAAGAAGGGAGAGGAGAAATCAAAAATCCTCATCTGGGGCCAGAGGGTTAGCTCAATGGTTCCGGCGCCTGCCTCGCAAGCACAAGGTCCTGAGTTCGATCCCCGGTAACCACATATAATGCTGGGTGTGGAGACATGCCCACCAACAATCAACACCGCATACCACAATGCCGGATGTGGTGGCTCACGCCTGTCATCCCAGCACTCGGGAGGCAGGGACAGGAGGATTGCTGAGTTCACGGCGGCTTGCCTGGGCACCATAGTGAGCTCAGGGCCAGGCTGAACTACAAAGCAAGACCCTGTCTCAAAAAGCAAAAAAAAAAAAAAAAAAAAAATCATCATCTGCAGCCCCTAATGAGAGATGGAGAGAGAAGTTACTAGGAGTAGCGCAGGGGAAGAGAAAAGGGAAGGGAGAGGAGAGGGGGAGGGGGAAGGAAGGACAAAGAGGAGCCCTTGTCCCCCCCAGTGTTTTCCACAGCAGCAGGGGCTCCATGCTGAGCCAGGACCACCTGCCTTGCCTCTCAGAGCCCCTCCCCACTTCCCTAATGTTTAGTAGGCTCAGCATCTTTCATTTTCTCCTTGCCCATCTATAAATTTTCTGGGAAGAAATGGCAATGCAAGTCCTTTGCCCATTTTTACTCAGGTGTCTTTGGTTGGTTGATTTGGTTTGTTGAGACAGGGTCTCACTTTGTACCATAGGCTGGCCTTGAAGTCGCAGCTCTGGCCTCAGCCTTCTGAATACTGGGATTATAGGGATGCACCACCACACCATGCCCAGGTTGGGCGGTTTGGGTTGGTGAGTTGTAGTTCTTTATATATTCTGTATACTAGACCCAGATATTCAGGTAGCTTATTTATTTTTTTTGTTTTTTGTTGTTTTGAGACAGTCTGGCTATGTAGCCCAAACTGGCCTTGAACTCATAGCAGTTCTTCTGGGTGCTTATAGGTTATATATAGGTTTGTGCCACCATGCCTGGCATTTAGAGTGTTGTTTTTCTCCTAGTATTTGGGATCAAACTCAGGACCTTTTCACTTACCAGCCAGGGGCAGCACCACGGTACTACATCCCCATTCCCATTTAGGGTTTTGTTTTTCAGATGAGAGTCTAGCTTCAAACTCCTGGGCTCATGCAATCCTCCTGCCTCTGTCTCCCAAATGGGTACAGGTGTGCACCATTGTGCCTGGTTCAGAGGTTCACGTTTGCACTTTTTTATCCATGGGGTTCAGCATTCCTCGCCTTTTTAACTCCAAAGCGATGCCAAGGCCTGCTGTGCCTCAGTCAGTGTTGTTCATGGTTCCTGTCCACATGTCAGGGACCCACATGTGCACCAGGTGAGACCTCTGAGGCTGCAGGATGGAGTCAAAATCTGTTTCCCTGGGAACTGGCACACGAGGCTCCAAGATTCCTGCAGTCCATAATGCTTAGTTGGGGTGGTCCCTGCCCATCCCTGTGCCTCTGCCAACTCTTAGCCCTATAGGTCTCCTGTGTTCTTCCCACCTGATAGGTACACCCTGGCATCTGATTTACATTTCCTGATGACTGATACT
Organism: Thryonomys swinderianus; assembly: GCA_004025085.1. Lineage (NCBI taxonomy): Eukaryota > Metazoa > Chordata > Mammalia > Rodentia > Thryonomyidae > Thryonomys > Thryonomys swinderianus. The sequence goes on from PVIC010010557.1 coordinate 2,334, forward strand.
AGGACAGTCTTGTACCCTTAGCTCTCCAGGTTTCTCGCCTTCTGCAAGTTGCCAGTCAATGACCTTCTCATTTCTCTGTAGAATGGTCCATTTCCCAGGGCTGGCAAGTCCTTGTGAGTCTAGGTGTCAGACCTTTGTTTTCAGGCTTTGAAGACACTGCATCACACCTCCTGGCTTACTAACCTCAAGGAAAACTGCCCGCTCCTGCTGCACAGGTGGAAACCTCACGTAAGCGGGGATCACATGAGTGGGGATCCGCTGCTCTGGCCTCAGGAGCCCTTCCCCTTCCTCAGAGCAAGAGTTTTTGCTGCAGCCAGAGGTGACTCTCCTTTCACCCTCTATCTTCATGGGGTCCCGTGGCCAGGGTCACAGTAACAGGCCTTTCCCTTAGTCTCTCTTTGACCCGTGCAGCTCTTTGGTTGGCTAGGGCTTGGGGCCAGGTCCCATAGTATGGTCAGTTTGAAGCAGCTGTGGTAGTACAAGCTAATGATCCCAGCACCTAGGGGGCTGGAGGAGTTGCTGAGTTTGAAGGTGGCCTGGGGCACATAGTGAACTCAATCAGCCTCAACTACCTAGTGAGGTGCTCTCACCCTCCCCTCTACCAAAAAAACAAGCCAAAAAACATGCTCAGCTTAGAAATCTCAAAACCAGATGTGGGGTATACTTGTGGCTCCAGCACCTGGGAGGCTGAGCAGGAGGATCCCAAGTTGGAATCCAACCTGGGCAATATAACGAAACTGCTCTCACCAAAACACAGCAAAAAGCCAAAAAACCTTTGATATTCTGGCTACTCTATTCATCCACCAAAGAACATTTGGGTTTGACATCTCATTGCTGTCCCCAGAGCAATAAAAAGGCTAACATCTCTTACTAAAAATCTTGCTCCCCCAATCTCTCCAGTTATTTGTGGAGGTAGCAGTGGGGGTGCCGGCTGGGAAGCCAAGATCCACCTCTCCTAGCGCAATGCCCCTGGCAGCAGACTGTCCACCCCAGTCTACCTGGTCCTGGTTGGTGCGCTCCAGCTCCTGATCTAGACCCACTTCTACAGCTGCTGTACCTCAGGTAGGCTCTGCTTCCAGAAGTAGGATTTCTTTCCCTTTCCAAATCCTCCAGCTGTCCCACAACCTCTACCTTCAAAGGCAGAGCTTGCCTTGGTCTTTGGAGGCTCAAGGACATCCTGGGATATATCACAGAACCATCCACCAGGTTTCTCCGGACCAGTTCTGTGGACATCTCCTGAGCCACCTACCCACCTCACCAAGCTCAAGATGCAACCCCATACTGCAAGAGCCACGCAGGGGGGTCCACACTCATCTCCCCAAATCAAGAGCAGCCCTTGGTGTACTGCAGCACTTTTATTTTTCTTTACACAATGATGTGTTGCTGGGGCCTAATGTTCTCACAGTAGAAAACCAAAATTTGTCATCTTCAAGAGGTGAGTACAAAAAACCTTACATAAATTAAAAGGATGAATAAATTTACAGGTGTAAATGCAAACTGTTACCAACTCAAGGCAAGTAAACCACCCACGGTGTTGAGGCAGGAAAACATCAATGATGATGGCAACAGGGCCCTAAGGCTCGCTTTCCCACCCTGTAGACCAGCAAGAAGACAAGTGACAACTGGTACACCCACTTCTGGCAGCCCGAGAAATCCTGGAACAGGCAGCTCTGACTCAATACCCGGCATGGGTCTCTCCTCCACAAGTGTGCTCGACTCAGCCATGAGGGACCGAGCCACATGAACTAAGGGAATGAATCCAAGATATGCACAGGGTATTAAACATAGACCAAAGGAACAGTTAACTTGAATACAAGGTCAAAATCAGCAACAAGTTCTACAATCCAGTGCTGATATCAGATACAAGCTTCAAGGACAAATTTCTTTCAAAGGCTTATTCCAGTTTCGTGAGGCTAGCATGAGGTGTGTAATTTGCCAGGGCAAATCATACTTCGGAACCAGCTCATGCAGCAGGTGCCTGGCACCTGCTCAGTCCATCTAGAAGCATTTGCGGTGCACGATGGAAGGGCCCGACTCGTCGTACTCCTGCTTGCTGATCCACATCTGCTGGAAGGTGGACAGTGAGGCCAGGATGGAGCCGCCAATCCACACGGAGTACTTCCGCTCAGGGGGGGCGATGATCTGCAGAGTGGAAGAGGGCACACCATGAGAACCCCAGGGGTCAAGGGTACTCCTATTGCTGGGGCCTGGCCCATTCGGGGTGACAGCCACTCACCTTGATCTTCATGGTGCTGGGCGCCAGGGCTGTGATCTCCTTCTGCATCCTGTCAGCGATGCCCGGGTACATGGTGGTGCCGCCCGACAGCACCGTGTTAGCGTACAGGTCCTTGCGGATGTCCACATCACACTTCATGATGGAGTTGAAGGTCGTCTCGTGAATGCCACAGGACTCCATGCCTAGGGGACAGAGCTAGCTTAGTGACTGGGGTCTGGGTAACTCCTCCCTGCCAAAGGGTGGGCCCTTCTAGACACCTACCAAGGAAAGAAGGCTGGAAGAGTGCTTCTGGACACCGGAAGCGCTCGTTGCCGATGGTGATCACCTGGCCATCAGGCAGCTCATAGCTTTTCTCCAGAGAGGAGGACGATGCGGCCGTGGCCATCTCCTGCTCAAAGTCCAGGGCGACATAACACAGCTTCTCCTTGATGTCACGAACAATCTCCCTCTCGGCTGTGGTGGTGAAGCTGTAGCCACGCTCCGTCAGGATCTTCATGAGGTAGTCTGTCAGGTCCCGGCCAGCCAGGTCCAGACGCAGGATGGCGTGGGGGAGGGCATATCCCTCGTAGATGGGCACTGTGTGGGTGACCCCATCGCCGGAGTCCATGACAATGCCAGTGGTGCGTCCAGAGGCATACAGGGATAGTACAGCCTGGATGGCCACATACATGGCTGGGGTGTTGAAGGTCTCAAACATAATCTAGAGAAAAACGAGGTCTCAAGTCAGCGGAAAGAACCCAGCGCCACCCAGGCCCAACACGCTACATGCTGCATGCCACAAATGTGATGTGTGGAGAAAAGAACAGAACACAGGCAGAAACGCAAACTAGAAACCTGGAGACTTCAGGGAGGAAATGCCAGAAGAACAGAACCCTGGAAATATCAAAGAAACACTTGAATGTCAGAAAACGAAGCGGAGCAGAAAACGACTTGTGAAAACAGGAAGGAGGCCAGGCACACCCTACCTGAGTCATTTTCTCTCTGTTGGCTTTGGGGTTCAAGGGGGCCTCTGTCAGCAGTACTGGGTGCTCCTCAGGGGCCACACGCAACTCGTTGTAGAAAGTGTGGTGCCAGATTTTCTCCATGTCATCCCAGTTGGTGACAATGCCGTGCTCAATAGGGTACTTCAGGGTCAGGATACCGCGCTTACTCTGGGCCTCGTCGCCCACATAGGAGTCCTTCTGGCCCATGCCCACCATCACGCCCTGCGGAGGAAACCACCGTCAAGGTCCTGCCCCAACGCCGGCCTGGAGACCAAAGGGAAACGGAAGAGATGGGGGCCCTCGACTCACCTGGTGCCGAGGGCGGCCCACGATGGAGGGAAACACAGCCCGGGGGGCGTCGTCGCCGGCAAAGCCAGCTTTGCACATGCCGGAGCCATTGTCAATGACGAGCGCGGCGATTTCTTCTTCCATTGCGATCTGCTAGGAAACGCGACTCTCAGCGGACCCTCGGCCTCGGAACTGAAGCCGGGGCCGCCCCACACCAACAGTTCTTCTTCCGTGGAAGGCATTTTCCCGTAGTTCTCTAAGCCCGCCCGAAAACAACCGTCTGCGGCCTCGTCCCAGCCCGCCCGTTCCACTGGGGCCCCTCGCACTGCGCCGGCCCCGCCCTGCCCAACCCCCCCACCGGCTGCGACCGGGCCCACCCTTTGTTCTGGGGAGCGAGCGGCCGGGACTCCTGGGCGGGGATCGGGGCTCGCCAACGGGCTCGCGTCGGGCCGAGAAGAGGGCGCAGGCAGCTTACCTGCGGCGGTAGGGCAGGAAGAACGGTAGAAGATTACGGAGCGCGGGCCGACGGCGGCGACTGAGACCGAGCACGGCCTCCCCCGCTAGTATTTAAGCGGGAGCGGGGTGCGCGCGCGAACGGCGGCGCGCGCGGCCCCAGAACATGTCCATATATGGCGATCTTTCCGAAAGCCAGGCGCCCATTGGCCCGCCCGTCCGGGACACGTGGGGGCGCAGCCCGGCCCGCCCCCCGCCCGCGCCGCCGCCAACCGCCCCGCCCGCGCCGCCCCCGCGTGCCCGAGACCCTGCGCGGGCCCGGCCCGGCCTCCCGGGGGTCCGGACTGGGTCTCGCGCCCGCCGGCCCCGCCCCGGGACTGCGCGCCGTGGGGAGGGCCGGGCTGCGCCCCGAAACTGCAGGGCCCGGGGTGTACCGCGCCCCAAGGTCTTGTGAATTCCCGCGGCTCCTGCCCTGTTGAGGCTTTGTACCGCACCGCGGCTCCGCGGAGACGGAGACCCGGCGGCGCTTTGGGGGCGGAGAGCGGTGTTGGACCCGTACCCTTATTATCTGGACCCGGGCTCTGGGGGTCGCCACCGTCCTGGGGCGGGAAGGGGGCTCGGAGAGGGCAGGCCCGCCGTCCGAGGCGCCAGGTCACCCCATCCCCTCCTGCGAGCGGCGGCGAGACGAGGTGCTTTGTTTCATTCGGGTCACCTGTGGGCGACCCAGGGCGATGAAGACAAGGGAGAAAGCTTGACTTTCCGCTTGGGAAACCTTTGGCAGGCTGTTCGCGGTTACCCATACGCCGAGCCGCGCGGGAAGGGGCCGCGGGGGGAGGGCACTTAACCAAGGTCACCGCGCCCCGCTGTGCCGGCGGGCAAGCGGCCCGGCACCTGCGCCCCCAGGGCAGCTCTGCCCGCCACCTGTCAGGTGCGTGCCCACCCGTAGGGATAGGCCGGGGCCCCTGCAAGCCCGCCGGCTTCGCGTCTCCGGGCGGGCGACGGCCATGGGGTGGCGGACTCGATGACGCACACGGACTCGGGGCAGCGGCCTGCCTGAAAGCGGGCGGTAGGCACCTGCCCCTCCTCGGATCCCGGCTGCCCAGACCCCTTTGTCTGAGCGCGCGCGCGGGGTGGGGCACAGAGCCCTGGCCTCCGGCCTCCACCCGCCTGCTGGGCGCGACCGACTCCCGGACAGTCCCCGCGTGAGGGGGTGGCGGCCCAGGTGTGCAGCGGGGGGGGGGGGTTGGGGTCCCGCGCCACGCGGCCATATTTGGCTATGTGGGCCCGGGCGCCCCGCCCGCTGCCAGAGGCCGCGGCTGCCCTGAGTCACGGGGGGCGGACGTAACAGACGGGGCGCCCGGCCGAGCTCCTCGCCTTATTTAGTCAACCAGGCCGCCCATTGGCCGGCAGGACAAAGGGGCGGTGGTGGCGAAGTTCGGCGGGCGGACGGTCTCCGGCCCCTCGTGCGCCTGGGGCACCTTATGCGCCCAGAGACTTCTCAGGGCGGCTCCAGGCAGTGCGAGGCCTCGCCCAAGGTCACTTCGGGGCCATTCTGGATTGTGCTCTGGAAGCCGGGGGAGCGGGTTGACCACCCCTCCTGGAGCTGGAGTCTGAGCAGCCCCTGCATCCGGTGAGCTGGGAGGCCCCCAGCAGCAGCTGCGCCCGAGCCAGAGTGGGTGTGTCTTCCCATTGTAAGGAGGAAGCCTGGGCTCAGAGAAATGGTGTGTTGTGTTTTTGTAGTTCAGTGCTGGTTTTGGAGGCCTTTGTTGTGACCTCGCTGTGTCTCATTCCATATTTCACCCATTTAATGGATGAGAAAAGAGCCGGGTAGGGTGGCCAAGGCCTGTAATCTCAGCTCTCTGGAGATTGAGGCAGGAGGATCACCCAGGCTACACGTGGAGACCAGGCTCTAAAAAAACAAAACAACTTACCTTTAAAACAAAACAAACTAAAAAGCTGAAGTGTGGAGGGAGGTTGCAGAACTGAGACTGGGCCAGGGTCTGCCTCACCGTGGCCCTTCCGGTGATCCCTGTGCACTGTGACTGCTTCTTTCTTATGTGCCCTTCTGTGTGGCCGGTGACTTGTCAGGCTGACAGCACGAATGGCGAGTTTGGCAATGAGTCCCCACCTCTGCCTTTGCTGTGCCATGCACCCTTCAGAAACCCCTATCCTTCTGCAACCCAAGTTGGGGTTGTGGAGCAGAAAAGGACAGTGGAAGAACATGGGAAACCCAAGTAATGCCTGGAGTTCAACAGTGAGTACAGGGCTGTAAGAGGCCGCATTAAAGGGCACAGAGCAGAATATACAGGAATGAGCAACTTTTTGTTTTTTGTTTTGGTACTGGGGATTGAACTCAGGACCATGTAATTGCCAGGCAGACACAGTACCACTGAGCTAATCCTAAACCCAACTCTACTGTTTTTGGAATCTTCCTATAAAACTAAAATCCCATAGTTTTTAAAATTCCAAGGAAACCAGAGTTTACTTGCTCACAGCTCACTTTCCAACTCTCCCAGGTCTTTGCAGAAAGATTAAACGCAAGGTCCTTTTTCCTGAAGCCCTTTCCAGGCCTGAGGCCAGGTCCTGGGGGGGGGGCGCTGAGCTAGCCCCAGGGTGGGCTGTGTCCAACAGGAGTCCCAAGGGCTGCCCTGGTGGGTGAGGTCAGCCTCTTCCAGCTCAGCCACACTGTGTGACTGTGGGCTCAGCCACTCACACCTGTCTCATATCTGGTTCTCCCAGCACTGCCCCATGGGAACCCAGTGTGGCTGAGGGCTGAGTGGGTACTGCATGACTGGTCAACGCTGGAGACCACCAGACTGGGCTCTGCATGTATTCAGTTTCTTACCACAGGAGATAGCTCCAAAGCTGTGCCCTTTAAGGGGGAAACTGAGGCCAGCCTGGCTCAAGGTAGTAAACCAGAACCCATGGAACATCATGCCCTTGGAGGGGCTGTGTGGATGCCTTACACAATGTTTGGGGGAGTGGGTTCTGGCTGAGGTCCCACTGCTCCAGGAATAGGGGCAGACAGAACCCTGTTGGAGTTTACCCAAGGGTTCCCAGTTCTCCGCGGTGGTCCAGCAGGGAGGGACTAAAGGCCTTGGAAGGATGTTGATTTAGGAGTCAGATATCTGGGCTTTGGGTGTGCTCAGCCCTGTATCTGCTATATGGCCTCTGGATAGCCAACAACAGACCACTCACCTGGCACATACGAGGGTCCTGGGTTGTTACCCAACAGTGCAAAAAAGTGGGGCTGGGCCAAATGTGGTGGTACATGCTGTGGGAGGCTGTGACAGAAGGACCAAATCTATAACAGTGTTAGCCAGCCTCATCAATTCAGTGACATCAAGACACTATCTTGCCAGGCCTGGTGACCACAGCTAGAAACTCATCATTCAGGAGGCTGAGGCAGGAGAGCTGCTGAGTTGAGGCCAGCCTGGTCTACCTCATGAATTGAAGGCCAGGCTGAAATACAGTGAGGTGTTGTCTTCAAAAAACAAAACAAAGACCTTATTTCTTGTTTTGTTATTTTGAGTCAGGATTTCAGTAGGTAGCCCAACCTGACTTCAAAGTTACAGGGATCCTCCTGCCTCAGCTTCCCATGCCATGTGTTGGGATTATAAGCCTGTATACCATCCCAGCTCTACATCCTTTCTCAAAAATTTAAAAAATGAAAATCTGCCTGGCATGGTGGCTCATGCCTATAATCCCAGCACTTGGGAGGCAGAGGCAGGAGGATTGCTGAGTTGGAGGCTTGCCTGGGCTACACATAGTGAGCTCAGGGCCAGCCTGAACTTCAAAGCGAGACCCTGTCTCCACAAAAAGAAGAAAAAAGAAAATCTGGAGATGTAACTCAATTTGAAGTTCTTGGGCTCAACCCCAGTGGAGCACTGGAAAAAGTGGGCTGGCTAGTAACAAGAGGGTGTAGGTTCCAGGGCCTCTGAGGCTGGTGGTCTTGTGGAGTCCAGCCCTCTGGGAGCAGGAGGCTGGCGCTCCCGTGCTGGCCCTGATGTCCACGGGTGGTCCTTTTTTGATGATGAGTACGAAGCACTCAGTACCTCTCTGGTCCTACTGAGAGTCTGCCTCCTGTCACACCCAGGACCTGCAGGGCCCCCAAAACCAGGGTCCCCAGGCCTGAATGACTCAGAGGTCCTGATCCTATGCAGGCCCCGCCCCTAGCTGCCTCCCACACTCCCACCCTCAGCTGCTCTCAGTCTGGGGGGGGGGTCTTTCTGCCAGCCAGGAGCCTCCACCCTCGCCCCCGTCACCCCAAGTTTTCCCCTGCAGCCTGGACTGGGCCGGCTTCTCCGCTCCGCCTGGCCTGTGCGTACTGTCACTGCCCCACCCAGCGGGCTGGGCCTCCTGCCTCCCACTTTCAGTTCCAGGGTTGCAGATCAGGTCCTTCCTGGCCTTGGCCACCCACTGCCTTGGGACTGAACTAGGGTTCCCCACCCTCTGCTCACCACCCCATTCTTCCAGGACTGCCTGCGATTCAGCCCTGACCACCTTGTAGTTCCTGTTTCACCCTCACGGTCCTCTGCGTGGCCAGGTCACCCACCCGGCGAAGCCGGTCCGAGACGACCGGAAGCCTGAACGGAGGAGAGGATAGGGTCCCAGTTTGAACGTGGAGCCGCTGCAGGCCGCGCGCGGCCCTCCCTGACCCGGAGGCCTTGGGACGATCCTGGAGGGCGGGCCCCTGAGGGAAGCCGGTACAGGCTTGCCTTCCCCGACCCTCTTCCTGCACCTCACGGAGGGCGGCTGTCCCGATTTCCGGGGAAGCTGGAGGACAGAGGAGGAAGAGGTTTGCAGTTAGCCGCACCTCGCGCGGGGGGATGGGATCGGAGCCGCGCGAAGGCGTGCCGCTCCCAGGGCTGCACCCTGAAGGCCGGAACGGGGCAGGGGTGGGCTCTACTCCTCGGCCACCTTCCCAAAAGTGCGCTGCTGGGCCGGGAGTGCGGGGTGTGGGTGTGGTTGTGCGCGCGCGCGTGCGTGCTTGCATGTGAGTCCGGTCAGGGCTCTTGGGGGCGCCCTGGGCTCGGGTGCGGCTCCTCTCCCCTTGTACAAATGCCAGGGGAGCGCTGAGGCTGACGTCGGGCCCGAGCCGGCGGGCTTGGCCCGGCCTGGGGGCACGGAGCGGGGCGCAGAGGTGCTTGCCAGGAGACGGTAGTTCGGAAGGGTGTCGGGCGGGACCCCGCGGCCCTCCCCGTCCTGGCGCGGCGGGGAGCCGAGAACCTGGCCGGGCCTCACCTCACTCCCCGGCCAGCTGGGTGGGGCTCCGGGCGGCGCCGACCGGGACTTTGGAGGCCGCGGCCAGCAGGTGGCGCCCTACCCGGGCCTGGACGGACGATGGTGTCCTCCCCAGGTGGGCCGCGCTGGCCGTGGGCTGCCGAACTTTCTCACGTCCCCCAAAAGGGACCCCGCGGTCCCGACTAGGCTGAGTAGCCGCGGGGTCATCCAGAGCTCCACAGTCATAAGGGGCGAGCAGGCTCCAAGGGAGGGCGACCTCAGCCAGCGTTGGCCGCGGGAGCAGGGAGGAGGTCAGGCTGACCCGCCGGCCACCCGGGGCGGAGGGCACGCGGGGCACAGCCGGCGTCCCAGGAACGGGTAGCTCCGAGCGCCGGGCGAGCTCGCATCACAGCCAGAAGAGGCGGCCGAGATTAGAGCAGTGGACTCAGCCCTTTTCCTGCTGCTGTGGAAGCCTTATTTTCCTTTCTACCTCTGTCTTCTCAGAGAGAAAAGTACTTCCTTAATTTCCAGTCCTTTGGAATATTTGTTTGGGTTTTTTGTCTCTTGGGAGTTTTTTTGTTTTTGTTTTTTGAGACAAGGCCTCACTGTGTAGCCCAGGCAGACTTCAAACTCCAGTGATCCTCCTGCCTCATCCTCCTGAATGCTGGGATTACAGGTGTGTGCTATTACACCGGCAGGAATTTTCACTTTATATAAGTTGTACACCCTTTTGTTATAATTTCAAATTTGCATAATATTAAACATTTTTCAACTCGTGTTTATTCTTTTTATTTCTAAGCCATTTGGGAGTGGGTTTCAGGTGTAATGCCCTTAGCATTTCAGTGTTTTTCCTAAAGTATGCTATTTTATTTTATATTTGCAGTCCAGGGGACTGGGCCCAGTGCCTTTGCACTGAACTTCATTGTCAGCTCCCCCCATCCCTTTTGAGACAGAGTTTCACTTTGTAGTTCAGGCTGGCCCTGAGCTTGCTATGTAGCCCAGACAAGCCACGAATTCATAGCAATCCTCTTGCCTCAGCCTCCCCTGTGCTGGGATGACAGGCATGAGCCACCCACCATGCCCAGCACTGTGGTTGTGGTACTGACTGCTGGTGGGTGTGAGTCACCACGTACTGTATTGTTGTATGTGGTTGCTGGTATTGAACGCTTGCTAGGCAGGCACCGGAACCACTGAGCTAAATCTCCGGCCCCTCAGCCCCTTTTAGTATACTTTATTTTGAGACAGGGTCTCACCGAGTTGCCCAGGCTGGGCTCGGAGGCACTCTTTCACAGCTAGGACAGTGACCCACGGTAGGCGGATCCACGCTCAGGTGGCCGTCCCGGTCCAGTCCCTGCTCTCTGTGGCAGTCTCCTGTGCTGCTCTGGAAAGTGTCCCTTTGGCCCTAGACGTCTGTGCCTTCTGAGGCTTGCAGGGTTCGCTGCAGCAGTGTGCTTTTTCAGAGAGCAGCGGGGTGCTAGGCGTGGCGCGCAGTTGGGGGCTCTTTCTCCTTGGGAACCATGTGACACCGCCCCCTTGTGGTGAGCGGCGCATGTATGTTTGTCCCAAGAGTCGGAGAAGTTCGTTCCTTCCCAGAGCTCCGTGTGGTCTCTGCACAGTCGAGTAGGTACTTACGTGCTAGGGTGCTGGGTGTGGGGGTTTCACCTTGCGATTGGCCGGGGTGACACTGTGTGCCTGGCGCACACGCGCCTCTGCGCGTGCAGACATAGGGGTTCTTGAGTATGGGACTGGGGTTGTGGGCCCAGGACTGCCCACGCTGTGATCTGTAAGCCCGGGACAGCAGTGAGTTGCCCAACCCTGACCTGTCTTCTGGGAGGCGATCTGGTCCTGTGAAGCCAGGGCCTCCGCAGAAGATATTCCTGTGTGATGGGCCAGGAGTGTGTGGAAGATCTGCTCCTGCAGTCAGGAGTCACCTGGGCTTGTCAGCTGCCCTCAGGCCTGGCCTTTGTGCCCTCTGGACCTTTTGCCCTCACGGGGGCCCTGGACCTGCAGAGGCTGCCAGTCTCCCCTCCTACCTGTGGACTCTGCAGGTGCCCAAAGCCAGGAAAGTCAGCTTCTGAAGAGGACTACAATGGGCACAAGTATTCTCAGAGCCATCTAGAATGCCATGCTGGTGAGCAGCACCCACAGCAAGAGTAGGGCATTGGCGTGCTGGCAGGCTGAGCCAGGAACCCCTTCCCCTGCTCTCACTCCAGCACCAACCCCCCCAGGTGGGGCCTGTCACCCTAAACCAGGCCTCCAAGCCTCAGTAAACCAACCCAGGCCAGAGCAAGAACAGGGGCCCCTTCATGGCCGGCCACGTAAGTGGAACTGGAGGGAACGGAGAGCTCAGCCATGAAAAAATCATGAGGCCGCCAAGTACAGCCACGTTCAGGGAGGGAGCTGTTGAGGGGACCCCCGGGAGGGAGGAAACTGGGGCCCAGGGGAATACCAGAGGCCTAGCAGGGGCTGGTCAAGGGCATGGTGGAGAGATGCCAACCAGAGCACAGCCATCAGGGGCTTTGGGGAGAGGGTGGGACCTTGGGGCTTTTTCTTATCTGTATAGAGAGACCTGGGAGAGCGTGGGACTGTGACAGGCAGGCCACAGTGGTGGGGCTGCCCCGCTCCACTTTCCTGTTTCCAGGGCTCCGGGCCAGTGGAGGAGGGAGTTCTCCCCTCCCTGCACACACCCACAGGCAGGCCAGCTCACACCACCACTATCCACGTTGCCCAGGCACCTAACCTGGTTGATGTGTTGGTTGCCATGGTAACAGGCAGCATGCCTACAAGCACCCAGCCTGGGCTCTTGTGTCCATGGCCTGCCATTTAGGATAGGTCCTTCCCCACCCAGCTCCTAGGAGGCTGGCTGGGCAGGGGTCTAGGGAATGGTGGGGACTGCAGGGGCCAGGGTGGCTACACCCCCAGCATCTGGGGAAATGTTTCCTGAGAGTTGGGGGGGACTGGGGTTGGGGGTGGGGCTCCAAGGCTCCTGGGCACTAACAGGTGAGGCCACCTCTGCTCCTGGACCAGCTGTGCTCAGCAGGGCCCAGCCACCATGCCCATCTACAGCCAGATGCCCTGATGTGGGTGCTGGGTGCTGCTCACGCACACATTTGTATGCATATACCTACACATGTGTGCATACACAGTGTCCCATCTTTTTGCAGAGGCTCAGTCCATCACACAAGAATCAGCCCCATCTGCCCTGGTGCTGAACTAGGCAAAGTGGTACACACCTGTAATCCCAGCATTGGAGAAAGCTGAAGACCAGTTTGAAATCAGCCTGGGTGATCTAGTCATGTAGCAACAGCCTGTCTCAAAATAGAAAGGCCTGAGGGTGTAGCTCACTGACATCCCTGCTCTAATCCCCAGTACTGTGAAACAAATACAATTTAAAAAGAACCAGACCCAGCTGGGCCTGGTGACACACATCTATAATCCCAGCAGTTGGGTGGCTGAGGCAGGAGGATCGCCATGAATTTGAGGCCAGCCTGGCCTACACAGTGACCTCAGCCCAGCCCACACTACGTAGTGAGTAAGACCCTGTCTCAAAAATAAATAGAATGAGACCCCACACCAGCTGTGCACTAGAAACCTTGCTGGGATCCAAGAAGAGGCAGTTTCTCAAAAGCACCTGTACCAGGGCCCAGGGGGCTGCATGGAGCCCACATTAGAGAGATCTGGGCAACTTCCAAGTTCAGCACTGAATGGTTCCTGCACTCCTGGCTCTGGCATCAAGAGACTGCACAGAGCCAGGCTGCTTAGTGCCTGGTGGCCAGACTTTCACCCACTGGCACCTGATGCCCATGAACACCTTGCCAGAGCCATCAGACTAATGAGGCCTAGATGCCAATCAAAGGACAAGACATCCCAGAGTCCTTTGCAGCCCACCCAGGAGTCGAGGCTGAAGAGGGGCAGCCAGTGTCCACACCATGCACAGACATGTCTGTGGGACCTGATGGGGATCCTGTGTGTGGGCAGCATCGTTGACTTTTGCCCCAAATCAGCAATGCTTTCCAGCTTGGAAAGTAAGTGTGGGCATCATGGGGGCATGTGCCAGGCTCTCAGGTACTGTGTCTGGGTAGGAGGTGCCACTAGACTGTATCAGCCTGGCTGTGTGCTGTGGTGGGGCAGGGGCTTGACGCAGCTATCTCCCAGGGCCCCAGGTGCCCTCCATTCCTTAGTGTCTTTGGGACTCCCGGCCTGATACACCTACATAATTCAGTGGTGCCCAGCATAGGGGTGTCTTCTCCTTGGCCACTCAAGGAAAGGAGGGCACCGGAGGGTGGGGAGCAACTGGAGGCCATGGCTGGGAATGCCCCAGGTCCTGCCCTGCCCCCAGGAGAGCCTGAGGGTCACACACTGTGACTCGGTGCTAAGGAAGAGGACACCAAGTCTGGCCCTGGCTAGGACAGGAAGCTCAGCTTTCCTCACTTGGCTCCCAGCCCTGAGGCAGGTGCTGGTGACAGGCAGGCAGGGTATGGCTAAGCAGACTCCTGCACCCTCTTCCAGGAAGAGCCTTGGGTCAAGGGTAGAGGGGGACAGCTGGCCAGCCCCAGGGCTGAAAGCAACAGGGTCAGATGTTGCCAGGTTCCGGTCTGTGCCCCATCAGATTCCAAAGGGCACTTTTGGCAGTGTGGGTCAGACTTAGCCCCACATGGGCCCCTGGGCTTGAGTCCATAAAGACCCAGATGTCATGTCAGTTACCTGAACAATTTTGTTTTTATTTTTTAGCAGTCCTGGGAATTGAACTCAGGCCCTCATGTATGTTAGGCAAGTACCCAGCTATGTTGAACTACAACCTCAGGCATTTTTTTTCTTTGCAGTACTGGGGATTGAACTCAGGTCTTTGTGTGTCCAAGGTTGGCGCGTACCCCTTGAGCTCAATCCCTAGACCCCTCAGTCCTTTTTTTTAAAAGACAGTTTCTTCTGGGCCAGGGATTTAGCTCAGTGGTTCCAGTGTCTGCCTGGCAAGCTCAAGGTCCTGAGTTCAATCCTTAGTACCACATAACACAGTGCCAGGCATGGTAGCTCACTCCTGTCATCCCAGCACTCAGAAGATTGGCTAAACTTGTAATTCTTCTACCTCAGCCTCCTGAATAGCTGGGATCATGGGAGGGCACTGCATGCCTGGCTTGCCCTGAAGGCTAGTTGCAGAGTCCCCCAGGCTACCCAGCAAGTCTGCTGAAGGCCATCTGAGTCTGGAATCACCTGAGCTCACTGGAGAGGGAGCAGCCTCCTAGCCGGCCCTACACTCAGCATGCAGGAGCTAGCTGGGCCTAGGCCTCTGCCCTGATGGGCAAACTTCTGCACGACAGCCAACCAGGTGGCCACTGCAGTCTTCCTTACACACGAATGTTCCCAAACGAGTCCATCCACAAGACCAGTGCAGCCAACACTGGGGTCTCCACACTGCCCCCCCTCCGGCCTCAGTCAGGGGTCCGAGACCCTAAGTCCTGGTCCTATTACTTCCTGGTCCTATTAGTGCACCAAACCCTGTCCTGTCACCTCCCTGGCCTGTGGCTCAGGGCACAGACAGAGCAGGCCAGGGCTTTGGGGGCTGCAGCAGGCTGCCAGGTGGGGGCCTTGCATATTGTGGGGGCCTTGCATGCTGTGGCAGAGGCAGTGGGAATCAGAGAAGCAGTAACTGGATCCTCCAGAGGATCTGGCGGTGCTAAGGGTGGGGGCTGTGATCGGGTTGCAGCTATGCTGTCAGTTTTCCACTGTGTGGCTTTTCTGCCTTGGAAAAGAGGGGCTGGTCTGGGAGTCAGGGCTGTGGGGCTGGGGTGCCCAAGGCAAGGCCGGAAAGGGGAAAAGCTCGAGGGAAAGCGGCCACAGGGGCAGAGTAAGGCAAGTGCTGGGGCCACAAGCCTCGCAGGCCAAGGTGGTCCTCACTGCTCTCTGGCCCGTGGGGCACCAGGCACAGCCAGAGCATTCCAGGAGCAGCTGAAATCCAACCTAGGGGTAATGAAAGGCGGCCGCGGCTCCTAAGCCGCACGCTTTTGATCCGCCCTCCCACCCGCCCTCTGCTGCCCACTGGCCATGTAAGGCCGCTGCTCAGAGGGGCAGAGAAGGCAGGAGGCCCATGACCCTCGCTGGGCTGGGGGCCGGAGGGACCTCGAGCAGCCCTGAGGGTCCTGGCCAGCTCCCAAGATGCCGACCAACGGCCTGCACCAGGTGCTGAAGATCCAGTTTGGCCTTGTCAACGACACGGACCGCTACCTGACAGCCGAGAGCTTTGGCTTCAAGGTTAATGCCTCAGCACCCAGCCTCAAGAGGAAGCAGATGTGGGTGCTGGAGCCCGATCCCGGGCAAGGCACAGCAGTGCTTTTCCGCAGCAGCCACCTGGGCCGCTACCTGTCGGCAGAGGAGGATGGGCGTGTGGCCTGTGAGGCAGAGCAGCCGGGCCGCGACTGCCGCTTCTTGGTCCTGCCACAACCTGACGGCCGCTGGGTGCTGCAGTCAGAGCCGCATGGCCGCTTCTTTGGTGGCACCGAGGACCAGTTATCTTGCTTTGCCACTGCCATCTCCCCGGCGGAGCTGTGGACGGTGCACCTGGCCATCCACCCACAGGCCCACCTGCTGAGTGTCAGCCGGCGGCGCTATGTGCACCTGTGCCCACAGGAGGATGAGATGGCAGCAGATGGGGACATGCCGTGGGGTGTGGATGCTCTGCTCACGCTCATCTTCCAAAGCCGCCAGTACTGCCTCAGGTCCTGTGACAGCCGCTACCTGCGCAGCGATGGCCGCTTGGTCTGGGAACCAGAGCCCCGTGCGTGCTACACACTGGAGTTCAAGGCAGGCAAGCTGGCTTTCAAGGACTGTGATGGCCGTTACCTGGCACCTATGGGGCCTGCGGGTACACTCAAGGCTGGCCGCAACACGCGGCCTGGTAAGGATGAGCTCTTTGATCTGGAGGAGAGTCACCCACAGGTGGTTCTGCTGGCCGCCAACCACCGCTACCTTTCTGTGAGGCAAGGTAGGAGGTACAGACCACTGGGCTCTGGTGTGTGTCCACCGGGATGTGGATCCCACATACAGCACAGGGAGGGCCAGGGCTCAGGGCTGGGATGGGGGCCCAGCCTCTCAGGAGGGCAGGGAAGCTCTCTGCTGAGCCGAGACTAGGAGATATGCAGGCATGAGCTGGGGCGGGCAGGCCCAAACTGAGGGGCAAGGCTCACAGCCAGCTGGGCACTGGGGTAGAGCAGGAGGCCATAGATGCTCCCCCCTTTCCCTTTCACTGCCAGACTTTCTGGACTCTGATGGGCAGAAGGGAGGGGCTGGAAAATGGTGCCCCCAGGTGTGTCTGTGGGAACCTCATGTGGCCCCAAGGATGCTGGACTCAGGGGCAAGCACTGCAGTGCAGGCCCTGGGCCCCTCCTAGGGAGGTGCCATCTGTCCTTGTGGTGTGGTCTGATCACTGCCAGGACAAACATAGCAGTTTCTACTGCCCACGAGGCAGCCAGGGTCTCAGAGTGGCCTGTGCTACTGGGGACCAGGTTGGCTCTCAGAGCTGTTACCCACTAGGGCTTGCAGAATGGTCGGTGCCCTGACTCAGTCCAGTACCCACCAGGTGAAAGGCAGCTTGGTGCGCTCACCATGACAGTTCAGACCCATGGGGTGTCTAGTCATCTTAGGGGCTGGCTGGTCACTTCATGGTCTAGATGTAGAGGCCAGGTAGGAGCACCAGATAGGGGCCCAACTATTCCCTGTGCCCTGTTCCTGCAAGTAGGGCATCCTTGGGCCAGTGCAGCTTAGCCACAGGCTTTAGCCACCATGCGCACTTGTCCCAGCACACAGCCATGGGCCAGGGCTGATGGAGCCCACAGTAATACCCCACCTTCCCACCACCCCCGGCAGTGCAGCCTTAGCATTCCCTGGCCCGGACCCAGGTGCATGGGCCTCCTGAGCTCAGGGGGTTAGAGGTGGCAGGAGAGCTTCTGTGGGAGTGGTGTGCTCCTGACGGAGGCAGCAATGGCAGTGATGGTCACAGCCAGCAAGGGTCGTCTGTGATCACAGGGCGGGTGGAGGGAGGTGACTAGAGTGGCAGTTGTGGTGCCTGTGATGGTGTGGGGATGACAGAAGTGGTTGCTGTAGAGGTGAGGGTGTTGCAGTGGTGGAGGCCCTGATGAGGCAGAGGCCGTGGCTGTGATGGTGACAGGACCACGGCTATAGGACCATGGCTGTCTCCTTCTCCCAGGCCCAGGGTGCCCAGCAGCCCCCAGGCAGCTCCGACTTGGATGGCACAGTGAACCGGTTGTGGCAAAGGGGCAGAGAGAGGTGCTGGGTGGCCTAGACTCATGGAGCTGAGTGGGGCTCTGGAGCTGGGTCCTGCTGCGTTTTCTCTTAGGCCATGTCCAGCTGTGCTCTGGTGTCACCCTGGCCCTAAACCAGGCTCCTTCCCCTGTAGGAGTCTGTGTCTGGACTTAGGTTAGCAGTTACATTTTGTTTTGTGAAACAGAATCTTGCTGCGTAGTTCAGGCTGGCCTTCAATTCACTGTGTAGCCCAGACAGGCCTCAAATCTGCAGCAATCCTCTTGCTTCAGCCTTCTAAGTGCCAGGGTTACAGGCATGACCCCCACGTGTGGCTGTTAGCATACTCTTGCTGGCACTATAGGCCAGAGTCTGCCTGTCTTACCTTTACTGTCTGGTAGTGCTACCTGGTGGATAGCACAGCAGCCAGCATCTGTCCCTGCCAGTAATGGATGACTGGCCACAGACTGATTAAAACCATGAGAACACTGGGGAGTTGGGTGTGGTACAGCAGGCCTAGAATTCCAGCACCAGGGAGGCTGAGGCAGGAGGATCACTGGGAATTTGAAGTAAGCCAACCTAAACTACTTAGCAAGACCCTGTCTCAAGAAACAAAACAAAAAATAAAATAAAGGACACTGATTACCTCATATAAATGGGAATCTAGAACCACTGGTGCTGTGGTCATCAGGAGTCTCTGATTTTTTTCCTACTTTGATACTGGGAATCAAACTCAAGACCTTGTGCTTGCCAGGCGGGCAAGACACCACTGAGCTACATCCCAGCTTGGGGGCCTCTGTTCTTATCTCCTTGCTGACCCACACATTGTCCTGGGTCAGCACTGACCTCAGGGTGACATTTTCACCTAGAAGGACAGACTCCAGAGGAAAAAGGGTCATTTGTGTCTACTTAGGAGTAGGAAAGCACCTCCCTGGAGCCCCACAGACCCCTTCACGCTCTTTGACCTGAAACAAGTGTCCCCTCTCCTGGGTCAGCCGGTCCCTCTCGGGCCAGTCTGGACTCCACACTCCCCACTGAGAGGTAGGTCCTGAGACGCAGGTGGCCTGGGAGGAGGAAGCCCTTGGATGGCATCCTGTCTGATGGAGGTGTGCGGTGACAGGGGGACATGACGCATGTGGCCACTGGGGACATCCAGCTGAGTTCCTCTGACTGGCCCGACTCAGCCCTCCAGAGAGGTTTTTGCTTAAAAGTCACCACCTCAAGCAACGGTTCTAACCCGGCCCTCTGCTCAGAAGCGTGCACGTGTGAGGGCATGGAGCTGTGCAGTGGGGAGAATAGGGCTGGGGACAGTAGCTCCTTCCACAGGACAAGCCGGCGGCTTTTCTGAGTTGGGGTGGAGAGGCCAGACCTTGGGTGTAGGTGAAAGGCAGCCAGTCTGAGCCTCTTCTCTAGGCCCTCTCAGGCTCTTCTGGGATCCTACTTCCCTCACCTCTCCTTCCCCCAGCCAGGCACCCCTGAACCCTGGGGGATCTGGAGTTTCCACACATGTAGAATGGTCAGTTGCAGGGATCTCTGCATGAGGAAAGGTCCTGTGAAGCCTGTGGCTGCCTATCACCCCTAGCCCTGGGGACGAAAACCCCCATCCTCCAAGGAACCCCGGGCAGAGCCAGGTCCTCCCCTCAGTTTCCCCTAAAGACCAAGGGTATGTGTGGGTGTGGGTGCCTGGTTCCTGGGCTGTCCATGCAAAAGGGTAGAGACCTACTGTGCCCAACAGCAGCTTAGGTGGGAGTTATAACCAGAGGCTGGGTGACCCTGGGTCAGGAGGACAGATGCAAGCAGCTTACTGTGATTAGTGGAGCAGGGATTTGCTGGCACGGAATGGTCTGGGCCTAGGTGTGGCAAGAGCTGGGTCAGGGTCCCTCAGGAGCCAGGTCTGCCAGGGACCCTGGTCCTGGGGCAGCTTCCAGACCCCCTGGACCCCCCCAAGTCACATTCATGTGGCTCTAGAGGAGAGGTCCTTGGGCTCAGGGGTCCCCGCAAAGCTTCCCTCCCCTCCCAGAAGTTGGGGATTCTTCCTCCAGGGATCAACGTCTCAGCCAATCAAGATGAAGAGCTGGACCATGAGACCTTCCTGATGCAAATAGATCAGGAAACAAAGAAGTGCACCTTCTACTCCAGCACAGGGGGCTACTGGACCCTGGTCACCCACGGGGGCATTCAGGCCACAGCCACGCAAGTGTGAGTGTGCTGCCCCACACCCTCAGGCACTGGTGCCACGTTCCCTCACCTCCATCATCCCCAGTACCACGCTAGGCCCAACTCCTCCACTACCTCTTATCAAGGCTGTCATCATCACAGCCTCCACTGAGAGGACCATAGCAGCCAGGAGGACGCTCATGGGAGGGGTGGGTCCTGTCTTGGTGGGTGTTGGCACGGGCAAGGCGGGCTCCTGTCCCCAAGCCGGCTGGACCCCACACACTCATGTCCTGCTACTGAGGGGGCCCTGCCCTTCCCTGCAGCTCTGCCAATACCCTATTTGAGGTGGAATGGCGAGGCCGACGGGTGGCCCTCAGAGCCAGCAACGGGCGCTACGTGTGCATGAAGAAGAACGGGCAGCTGGCAGCCACCAGCGACTTTGTAGGTGAGCACTCCACCCTGGCGGCCAAGCAGGCTCTCCCCATGGTGGGGCAGCAGCGGCGCCCCTCCATGACCAGCACTGCGCTACCGTGACAAGTAACACTTGTCAGGCTAGATGGTCATCGGGGAGCCACGGAGCCCTTTTTAATGCCTTGACTGCTCGGAGAGCCCCAGGTTTGGGGTGCAAGGGCCTTTACCGGGTCACACTAGACAAAGGCAGATCATTCCAGGGACCCCACGGGCCACCTGGGGAGAGTGGCAGGCTGGGTACCCAGTGTGCCCTCTCCCACAGGTGAGGATGAGGAATTTGTCCTCAAGCTCATCAACAGGCCCATCCTGGTGCTGCGTGGCCTGGACGGCTTCGTCTGCCACCGGCGTGGCTCCAACCAGCTGGATACCAACCGCTCGGTGTACGACGTCTTCCACCTGAGCTTCAGTGACGGTGCCTATCAAATTCGAGGTGCGTGGGGTGAACATGGGCGAGGGGCCCTGCGCACAGGGCGGGGTGCGTGGAGGCCCGCACCGACCCCCAGCTCTCCCCAGGCCGCGGCGGTGGGTTCTGGCACACCGGCAGCCACGGAAGTGTGCTTAGCGACGGCGAGCGTGCCGAGGACTTCCTCTTCGAGTTCCGTGAACGGGGCCGCCTGGCCATCCGGGCCCGGAGCGGCAAGTACCTGCGTGGCGGGGCTTCAGGGCTGCTGCGCGCGGATGCCGATGCGCCCGCCGGGGTGGCGCTCTGGGAGTACTGACACATTAAATTATTTGTGGCGCAGGATACTTACTGCTGCTCTGGACACCCCCAGGGTGTGGGAGCCCCTGCCAGCCAAGCTGGGACGCCCGTCCCACTGCAAGATGGCCCCGCCCCCCAGGCTGCCCGGCCTGGCACACAGCTCCTCCCAAACCCGGGCCCTTCCCATGCCTGTGCGCTGTCCCCTTCTGCAGGGCTGCTGCCCAGGACAGGGCATGCCCAGTGAGGGCATGCCCAGCTGAGCAAGCAGGAAGGCCCACACACGCTAGACCGGGTGGGCAACAGGGACTTTCACTCCCGTCTAATTCAGGGATGGTGAAGCGGGCCTTGGGCTTGGATTCTCCAGAAGGGCCTGGTGACCAAGGGGCAAGGGTCCAAGAGGGCCCAGAAACCCAAGGCGTCCCACATCTCACAGCAGCACCCCCTAGCGTTAGCTAAGAGTGGCGCAGGCGGGCTGGGGCAGGGCCAGCCTCTCCAAGAGTGGAGCCTTCAGAGCAGGTGCCTGGAGAATACCCAAGAGGCAAGGCCAGGCGCTCCCCTCGGCCTGGTGTCATCATGGTCGCTGTGCTGGAGGTGTTCCTTGAGAAGCTGGTGGGCATTGGGGACCCCTAGGACGTCTATTCTGACTCCGATCGGCACAGCAGCCAGCAGGTTGGGACAGGGCACCTTCTCCGAAGTAGACGCCAGCTCTGCCCGGCCTGTGTGCTGTCCTGCCCAGTGATGCTCAGAGCAGGACGTAGGCATGACACCAGGCAATGGCTGCGGGCAGAGGCTCCACCTGAGAGGTGACAGAGGTGGCCCTCAGGCATGGCAGGGCCCTCGGGAAGCTGGTGGGCTTGTTCTTGGCCTGGATCCTGCATGGTAAACTGCCCAGGGAAGAGCTGGGTGCTGCACAGGCCCCCTGTTAGAGCCAATCAGAGGGCCTCCTTTTGTCCAGGCCAGGGAGCCCCCCTCCCTTAGTCCCTGGGGTCAGGAGCCCCGTGGGGCCTGGGAAGATGCAGGGTTGCTACTGACTGAGCAAGGGGTAAAAACCAGCCAAGGCCTGGAGTAAACTGAAAGGGTCACTTGTTGGCAGAGCACCCTTGCACGCCCATGCACAAGCATCACAGACGGCTCACAGCAGGAGTGAGCACGGAGCAGGTACACAGTCTCCCCCAATAATAAAAACAGCACCAGGCCAAGGGCAGGCCAAGGGCAGACAAGGGTGGGCCAGAGGACCAGCCCAAGGTGACCTTAAAGAACACAGTGCTGGGCACAGCTCCAGCTATAGGACATTTGCTGCTGAGATTGACCCTCCCTCCACAGCACAGCGGGCAGCACTGGTACCGGCAGGGCTTTGTGCTTTGGTTGCAGAGAGCACCTTCCCACCTGGTAGCCCCAGAGGGAGCCCTTGTGCTCAGGGGTGGGGTGCGAACAGAAGGGACCACAGTCACAAACTACTAGTCTTGACCTCAGAAACCGTGTTTCCATAGGTCCAGACAGAGGCCTGGGATGTCTGGAGGGTCGCTGTGTGTGAGGATCGATGTGAGGGGTGGTCCGGTAGCTGTGGGAGAGAGAGAAAGAGGGGTGGGGGATGCAGAGCCCTGGGTCCAGACACAGTATAAATGCACTGCAGGCCCCACTGCCCCCAGCCTCCATAGGCCTGCTGAGCAAGGGGCCACAGAAACAGCCTTTCATTTCTGAGTGTCTCTATGACCTTCAGTTATCAGCACAGGCCAAGGAGGGATGAGGCCAGGACCCACCTGCTCACAGCAGAACGAGACTCGGGGTGCGCAACTGCTTGTACACCTGGAGGAGCCGCTGGGCTGTGGTGCAGGAGCTGGTTTCGTCCTGTGTGCACAGCTGGTCACGCAGGGTCTGCACCTCACGCAGCAGCGCCTGTAGGTGACACAGGTGACCCTGCACCTCTCTCTGGAGAGGTCCCCGTCCTTGGGAGGTACAAGAACACTGGGCTGGGATCTTAAACACGGGACACAGAGCCAGGAGTCTGGCCAGGGGGACAGACAGAGCAAGAGCCAGGAAGCCGCTGTGACCGACCACTCTGCCCCTGCCCAGGAGTCACACTACTCATCGGGACTAAGGCCAGCTCTGCCTGGCTGGATGTCCTCTCAGCAACTACTTAGGTGCCCGGATGGACACACTCACCTCATGGTTGGCATGGATCTGGCGGAGATACTGCACACGGAGGTCAGGTGGGGTAGAGCCCTGGGCAGCCTGCTCCATGACCATCGTCTGGGGGACACACAGGTTGGGGGTGCATCCTGAGGTGGGAGCCTGTGTCTGGAGGCCCTGGCCTCAGTGTGCAGGGCAGGTGACCCCTCCATCTGGGTCTCCCTGCCCAGGAGCTGCATTGTACATCTCTGCCATCCACCACTGTTCTGCTTAGGGGCCACTGATGGGTATCTGTGAGGTCACTAACTCTGTTGATCCCAGCCCTGCCTATGCTCACACCCAAACCTCCCCACTGCCCACTCTGTCCTCGGCTCACAGTAGCCCTGTGCCAGGCTAGCCACCTGCTTTCACTCCCTGAAGACAGCCTGGTTTGCCAAATGGCCAGTAAGGCCCGTCAGCTCACCAGGGATGACAAGGCCCTTGAGTAAAGCTATCACCCAAGAACCACTTGTCAGCCAGGTGTCATCACAGCTGTGTGACTCCCAACCACAAAGCAGCTACAGTATGTGGCTGTCAGCTGATTTACACACGGAGTCCTGACCTTAGTACCACAAATCCAGCTGCACTTGAAATGGGGGTCTCTGTACATGGCTCACATGAGGTCATCAGAGTGGCCCTACCTCATATGGAGTTGTCCCTGTAAGAAAGAACTTGTTGGGGCCGGAGATTTAGCTCAGTGGTTCCAGCGCCTGCCTCCCAAGCACAAGGTCCTGAGTTCAATCCCGATAACCACATACAATGCTGGGCGTGGTGACTCACACCCACCAGCAATCAGCACCACATACCACAATGCTGTGGCTCCTGCCTGTAATCCCAGCACTGGGGAGGCAGAGACAGGAGGACTGCTGAGTTTGAGGCTTGCCTGGGCTACAGAGTGAGCTCAAGGCCAGCCTAACTACAAAGCAAGAAACTATCTCAAAAAAAAGAAAGAACCTGTCACAGGTGACAGCACTTTCTTGGGGTACAGCTGGCCCTGTAGGTGGAGCCACCTCTGACATATGACACCACTGCCCGAACACCACCCTGCCAGCCCAGTCTCAGGGGTGCACTCTGATGCCTAGGAATGGAATCAGTGCTATGCTGAGCACTTCACAGGATGAGATTCGGGATCATGCTGGGGTCAGGGCCTGGCCTCAGCTGAATCCTAGCTAACTCTGAACTCTAATAGGAGCTGACAGCACCTGCCTAGCATAGCTTGGCTTCTGCCTAGCCCCTGCTCAGCGAGGGGAAGTGAGAGTTCAGGCTGATTTTCCAGAAGGAAGTGGAAATCCCTCCACACATGGGCTCAAGCAGCCCTTGGACAGGGAAGACGGGGCAGGGGCACATCTGGAAGATAGCATCTGCCTGTCAGCGCCTCCTCCTGTGACCCCTTGCAGACTGGCTAACTGCAGCTGTGCCAACCTCAAAGCAGCCCACAACCCTCATCACCTCCTTCCCACCCAGGCTACAACATGTTGTACCTGCATGCGCCCAATGATGGCATGGTGCACCCTGCAGATGTTGGCCAGGGAGGAGCTGTCCACTTGGATCTCAACAGCCCAGATGGGCCCTGCCAGGCACAACTCAGTCACAGCCACCTGCAACACAAAAGCCCTCGCTGGCAGTCCTGCCCTTCCCCGAGGGGGCCCAACTCCTGGCCTGGGTTGCCCCTCAGTATCTTGTAGGCAAGTAGGCAGGGCTCAGGAAAAGGGCCCTGACCTGGACAGCTGGCTAACAACCCATGGAAAGAAACTTACTGTCTGGAGAGACACAAACATAGATGTGGCCAGGCTCCTGGACTGTCCATGGCCTGCGAGCCACCCTGCCACACCTGCACACCGTGGCCCATATGACCGCAGATTTAGGCTGTCGCGTGAGCTCAGATGTCAGAAGGCCAGCCACATGCCCTCCAGGAAGCATGACTATGGCCTGGACAGGCCAAGAGCCAAGAAGGCCTGGCCTGCTCCCCACACATGGCTCCCTGTGGGCAGCAATTATCTCCTCCACAAACCCAACCTCAGGGCCCAGGAGCGCCCCAACCAGTCTGGTGAGAGGGCTGTGCAGTGGACAACAGGGCCACGCCACCTGGGGACATGGCTCAGTCCAAGTGGACTCTGCCTACTCCCCTTGGGAACAGTGGTATCCTGGAAGGCTGGACCACTCTGGAAGTGGAACATGAGCCTGTCCAGGAAGGGTATGTGAGGGACATGCCAGGCTGGCAGACCTACTTCAACCCCCCGGAGGGCCGAGGGAGAATTGAGGGAGTTTGCCACTCCTAGGGGACAACCAGCTGCCTAGCACATGGCAGACGCACACATAGGAAAGGGACCAGGTGTAAGGAGGGGCAGAGCCATCCTCACAGGGCCTGAGCTGCAAGCCAGAGCTGCCCAGCAGCACGGGTCCAGGGAGGCCAGCTTCCTTGGGATGGCAAACTGTGCCGCCGCTTGCCTCACGGATGATGAGGTGGACACCTGTGCCATCTGGGGCCACACCCTGAATGGAAGACAGCGCCTGGGCCCTCACGATGTCCACGGAAGCATTCTCTGCGAGGAGCCACTGCAAGGTAGCACTGCACAGGGGGACACCTGGCAGGGAGAGAGGCAGGAGCGTGGGCTGGTCCTGCCAACCAGCTTCAGGATGATGCCCCAATGTGTGTCCTCCCACTTCCCCTGAGGGCCCCAGCTGTGCTCAGCCTCACCAGAAACTGGGTGCTGGGCAGGCTGGCTAAGAGGAAGGGATAGAGGAACTGTAGTCGCTCACTGGCCAGCACGCAGGTGGCCAGTCCTGAGGCAGTTCCACCATAGCAGTAACCACAGGGGCACTTAGGGGTGGCCATTGTCACCGGCCTGTGCACAAACCCAGGAACTGCCCAACATCCACCAACAGCAGAACAGTAACACTAACAAAAAGACACCATCCTGGCACAAGAGCCCATGTCCTACAACATGAATGGCCTTACACATAGTGTGAGCAGGAGCTGGACACAGTGGGCATGGACCTCAGAAGGTCCCAATGGGGCTGTGGGCCTCAGGATTGCGGCTTGGGCCCCTGATGGTGGCCTTGTGACACTCACCAGCATATTCCCTGGTGCTTCTGTGTTTAGGTCATGCTTCTGGTTTTTAAGAAACACAACTTGGGGCTGGAGACTTAGCTCAGTGGTTCCAGTGCCTGCCTAGCAAGCACAATGTCCCTGGTTTGATCCCTGGCAACCATATACAACAATGATGGGTGCAGTGACTCACGCCCACCAGCAATCAGTACCACATACCACAATGACAGGGGTGGTGACTCATGCCTGTCATCCCAGCACTTGGGAGGCAGAGGTAGGAGGATTGCTGTGAGTTTGAGGCTTGCCTGGGCTACATAGCTCAGGGCCAGCCTGAACTACAAAGCGAAACCCCGTCTCAAAAAAAAAAAGAAAGAAAAGGAAAGAAAGAAAAAGAGAAAGGAAGGAAGGAAGGAAAGAAAGGAAAGAAAGGGAGGGAGAGAGAGACAGAAAGAAAGACAGATAGACATGGTGGTGGGACATTGGCTGAGCTTGGAGGGCTACAGTCCCTTGGCTTCCCCTGGAAGCACCAGGAGAGGGAGAAGAGACCTGTGTGCATAGGACTTGGCACCACCAACCTGAGTGACTGTCCTTCAGAGCAGCCCTGAGTAGCTCTGCTGACACTCGAATGGAGGCTGTGGACGGAGGGAGGTACTTAGCCCTCAGCGCTGCTGGGCCTGCCGACTCACTGCCTGGAGCCTGGCATGTCTCCAGAAATATGTCCACCAGGTCAGCGGCAGGGCTGAGTGGGCAGGGCACGTGTGAGTGGGGCGGGGCCAGGCTGGGGAAACGCAGACACTGCAGCATGTCCACTGTGTGCCTGCTCAGGGGCAGGCAGATGCCCTCCTGCTCTGGAAGGAGGTCGAGCGGCTGCTCCTCCAGAAAGGGGTCCTCCAGAGGGTCTGAGGGGGCCAGGGCCCCCCCCACCACCTCCCTGAGGCTGTAGAAGAGCGTGCACGACACGGTCACAGGCAAGTCAAGCACGCCTCTTTCACTAGGGCCCAGGGGCAGTGTCACTTCACGCTGGGTTCCAGGGCTGAGCCTGTCCACAGGGATGGTGTAGGTGACAACCGAGCCAGTGGAGTCCAGGTCCAAGGCAGAGGAGCTGGAGAGCACCTGGATGCACAAGGTCCAGCCCTGGTCCAGGCTGAAGTCGCTGCTGTTCTCCAGCAAGCAGGTGGCCATCAGCACGTCCTGCAGCTGCAGGTGGCTCCAGGCAGTGGTGGTGGTACACGAGATGGGTGGGGGACCCTCCCGGCCGGATAGCAGGGCGCAGCTCACGTTCATGGCCTCATTGAGGCTTGTCAGGGCCTTGTTCCGCTGGTCAACGGCCTTCTTCAAAAAGGACACTCTGCAAAGAGCAAATGTGACACACAGAGAAGGGGGAGAACTGAGTGGAGGGTGCAGCAGCCTTAAGGAAAGGGCTGGGGTGGTGTTAGGGAATCTAGTCCCCCCACCAGGGAAACAGGATGGGGTGCTATCTGAAAAGGGGGTCTCTTGTGTTCTAGAGGCTTCTTCATTTAGTTTTTGGAGACAATCTTGCTATGTAGTTCAGTCTGGCCTCAAACTCACTACGTATTCTGGGCTGGCCCAGAACTCACAGCAATCCTCCTGCCTCAGCCTCTTGAGCACTGGGATCACAGGCGTAAGCCACTTGCCCAGCATCTGGAGGCTTCCAATGGAGCCCCACAGGCCCTCTGTGAAGCCAAGGGTACAGTAATAGCACGTGCGCTATTGTCACTGAGGACAGTGCACAGACCAGACCTACTCTCACCTCTCGGAGACATCGCCGATGCCAGACAGGAGCGCCTTGATTTTCTGGCTGGTGTTTTCTGTGCTCATTCTGGTGGGACCAGGCATCTCAGAGTTCAGGTCTAGCCAGCAGGTCATCAGGCGGCCCTTGGCAGACAGGGCCAGGAGCTCAGTGCCACCTGACAGACAGCACAGTCAGTAGGCAGCGGGACAGCTGGGTGACACTCAGGAATCTGCCCCCAGCTGCAGGACTAACAGAGGCCCCTGACAAGGTCTAAGGGAAGGGCAAGGCCCCCAGTGAGGCCCAGGACACCCTGGGGGAATAGACAAATGCTGCCCGCTGGTCCTTCACACTCTCAAGGGCCTTCCTAAGACAGAACTGTGATACAGCAGCAGTGGCAGCATGGTGGCGTTTGGGCCCCAGGGGCAGAACAGGTTGTAGAGGGGCCAAACCAGGCTACTGTGTACCACTATATCTGTTAGGCACAGCCTGACCTTCCCAGGACTACACAGAACAAGGTACCATCAAAGTCCAGTCCCACCTACTCCCACCCCCACCCCATGTCCTCACTGGGGAGCCTCCGAAGCCTGGCTATCTCCAGAATATCCACCTGTTCCCTTCTCTGCTGCTAGACTGCCAGGGCAACCCAGAGACAAAAGCTACTTCTGTCGAGGGTCTCCCTTCAGACCATTTCTTTTGTAGTGAGTACCCTGCAAAGGAAGATTTGTCAGAGCATTCATAAGCTTTCCTAATGGGAAAACACAGTGGGGAGATGCTGGTGGCTTTTCTCACACTCCAACATGAGCACTCACACCCTCCCTGGTTCGAGAGTGCCATAACACCACCTTCCTTTGGTCAGCTCACAGCCATGCAGTGGCTGATAAGGCATGTCCCAACCCTCAGAGGACACGTAAAGGTTTGAGCAGACTGGTTCTGAGACCTGCTGAGGCAGACACACTTGTGCTGGTCACCAGGGGCAACATGGTGAGTGGCCAGTGAAGCGAGAGGCCAGAGTCCACCCAGGCAGAGTGCCACCCTGACCCTGAGCCCAGGGTAGGCACGAACACTTGTTCTTGATCCTGAGACAGGAGGAAATGAAAACTAGGCTTTACCCAATGAGGATGAGCCTACACATTTTAGTTAGAAGTCAGAAGGAACCAGCAAACGTACCTGGAGGTGTCCTGGACAACACAGAGAGAGCAAGAACACTACAGATGCTCAAGCTGGCTGGGTACAACATGGATGGTAGGCTTCCAGGGGCTCCATCAGGATGTGGGTGCTGGGAGTTCAAGGGTGTGCCCCCTAGAGCCAGGTCTGCCACGCAGAGGTCTGAAGGTGTGCTGTGGTACATACGACTGCCCCCACCACAAGCAGCACAGAGCACAGGCCCTGGAAGGAGGTACTCTCGGAGCTCTGGTACCAAAGTCCCTGACTTGTCCCAGCTGGCCTTGATGGCCAATGTCCGGCCATGGTGACCTAGGGCTACCAAACAGTCTGAATACACATCCTCATAGGGCGGCACATTCTCCACAGCCTCCTCAACCTGAGGCTCTGTCTTCAAGGCCCCAATGAAGACAACAGGTTCCTCTAGGTGGTGGAGGATCTTGACAAGGGCCTTTGGGTCACCAGGGGCTGACCTGGAGGTGACCAAACCCTTCAGTACCACACAGCAGAGCTGCCCATCAGGGAGACCACAGAGGGTCACAGGTGACTCCAAGAGGGTGGCATCTGCTCCAAAGAGTAGCCCAAAGAGAGCCTCCTCCAACATGAAGCCCCCACACCCCTGAGGATGCCCACGGGGCACCCTAGAGCCTGATGGTGACACACAGCACAGCACTGGCAGGAAGCAGGGAGCTATCTCTGCGGCCCCAGCTGGCGCGGTACAAGTGGCTAACTCTACCTCACCAACCAGGCCTCCTGGCCAGCGATCCTCCCCTGGACAGGGGCGCTCAAACAACTGCATCTTCCACTGGGTGGGGCCCTGCACCAGGGCCACGAGGACGTCATCATGCACAGTGAACGCGCAGAGCGTGGGATCTGGGAGGACGCAGGCCTCTGGGGCCACAGTGATCACTGGGGAAGGGAGTTCACCATCCTCGCTGTCCTCATTTGTCTGGCTCGCAGACCTTCCGGAACAATGGAACTGAAGTCAGGACTAGGTAGGGCCACAGCACATCCGCTCTCAACAACCTGCTCAGAGCAGGCGGCACAGGGCTCACCAGGGGAGTGTTCTGGAGGGCTCAAGGCTGTCAGCCCCTTGGGAGACCATCTGTCACGTAAGAATCCCACCTGCCCATGGACTGGTTGGGACACAAAAGGATACAGGGGCTCAGATGGGTGATTCTTTCAAAGGACTGCAGGCTTTGTTTTTGAGCTGCACACACCACAGCCCTCTCCACATCACAGACCAGCAGGACAAGTCACTGCTGACCATACCAAGTCTTGCCCCCTCCCCAGGAGACCCACCACCCACGTGCTTGCCAGAGGGAATCTGACCTTGGGGCCAGGAGCACGCCTGCTCCCCAGGTTCAGACGTGACCATCTGAGCCCCACTTAAAACTCCTTGCCAGTAGGAGACTCTATAAGAACACCTGGTACATTGTGTCAGGAAAGGCAGCCTCCATCCCCAGTGCTGTCATGCAGAAACTTAACTCCACCCAATTCCGGGACAAACCACGTGCATATTTACAGGGTTACGCTAAGAAGTCGACGCCGTGCAGGCCACGACGGCTTCACGGACAGGGCATCGGAGCGGGGTGAGAGCACGCGAGCCACGCGCATCTCTCACCTTGTCGGAGGCTCCAATGACAGGCAGTAGATGCCCCTGCGGGCGCACAGAACGTAGAGCGCCCTGCGAAGGGCCAAGAGCTGTAGGTGCCAGACCTGGTCGGGGAACTGGTACACTGCCTGGATGCCAGGAGAACGGGGTCAGACCAGCCGCTTGCGTGGCCCGCAGTCTCACCGGGGAGAGGCTCCGTCGCCGCCCGCCACCCACTCGTCCACAGCCCTGCACTCACGGTCAGCAGCCCACCCTCTTGGTGGTAAACGTAGACGAACTCGCTCCCCGTGGACAGGAAAACCTCAGCCTCGTGGCACAATACTCGGGGTTTGCCCGCTGCCAGGCCTCCGAGTGGACAGGAGAACCCCGCCAGATAGCGGACCCGCGGCTTGGCGCCCGCCATCGTGCGGGGCGACCCGGCGAGGGCGGCACCGCCTCGGCACTTTACGGCTGCCCACAGCGCAGCGCAGCCTCCGCCGTAAAGCGGCGCTGCGTGGGTGGGGCTAGCCGGGGGCGAGCCCAGTGTGGGGGGGCTGCTACGTAGGCGGGCGGGCCAGGTGGGGCCGGCTCGGGTAGGGCGGGAACGGGAGTGGAGCTTGGACGGGCCCAGGCTCGGGACCTGCACGGGGTGAGAGACAGAGCTTGCGGGGGCCTGGGGCGGGGTCGGGCCGCAGCCGAGTTTGTGACGTTCTGGATCACCAGCATAAATGGCACCTGACTTGAGATCCTCCTCAGCCTCCCCAGTAGATCAGATTACAAGGTTGCAGCATTTACCAATTACAATTTAATCTTTTAAAAGGGAGAGGAAATCTCGGGGGCCAAACACGCAGGAGTAAGAGAGCCATCTGAGGCAAGGACAGATGTGAGGGGTCAGCTGCAGAACTCCCCCTGGGTTTGGACATGGCCTAGCCTTTGTGTACCAGGCAACTAACTGCAGGGCGCTAACCCAAAACCGTGGCTTGCGTGAGGCAGCCACTACCATGTTGGTCCTGGTGTTAACGCGACAACACCAGTGTGGCCTTTAGGCTCTCTGCCCTGCTAGGCTGCTTGCTCTCTGAGCATTTGGCTGGAAACTGCCCTTGATGCTGAGGTAGGAAAAGGGGCAGTCCCCTCCTCAGCAGCATGTCACTGTGGATTTCCCCACACGTGAATCCCCAGTTGAGTCACTTGAACACCAGTTTTAACCACTGGTCCCTTCCCCCCAATACCCAATACGGTGGAGAAAACATTAAGGCTAGCCTACAGGAAGTGCTCAGGTAGATTGATGATGTAGGAGGTTGGCTGGGCTGGGCAGGCCTTGCTGTGGGCCACTCTTCTTCCTTGCCTCATCTCTGGTCCCCCAGCCTCTTCGAACTTGAGGATCTGTGACCAAAACATCCTCTCTGAGCAGGAAGGGGTGAACACTGGACACCTGAGGTGAGTTTCACACAAGGAAGGGCTCACACCACTAGCAGGGAGGTGGTGGGCCTGCAGTGTGCCACAGTAAGGATCTGTGCAGTCAGGAGGCACTACAGGCCCTTAGTAGCTGTGCAGTCATCAGTCAGCCTGGGGGGTGTGGGAAGGTGCAGGCTACACCAAGGGGTGCCAAAGCCCATCAGACACGCATGCAGGATGGGGAAGAGCCATGCGCATCAGCCCCAGTCCTACTGCAGACACCACTTGGGCTCTGGGGCACGAGTCACCAGCACACAAGCACTGACAGATGGCCACAGCCCATGCTCATGGCAGACTGGGATAAAGATGACGCTCAAGAGCCCACTGCTCCAAAGCCCTGGCCTGCCCCACTGACGGGTGCCTGGGTTTTAGCTTTCACTTGCTCTCTGGCTGTGAACCTGAATCAGGTGCAGAGAGCCAGAGCAGGTGCTATGTAGGCATCAAACTGGGAAGTGCAGAAAGAGGCATCTCGGGCCAGTCAGGCTGCCCTCCTTCCACTCTGGTGCAAAGCTGGAAACACAGTACTCAGGGTCCTGCATGGGATTGGTGGAGAGCTGGGGTGCACCCTGACATGGCCAAAGCACATCAAGGGAAAACAAGGACATTTGGGGCATACAGTCACCAAATTGTGCCGCAGAGAGTAGATGTCAGACATGACCTGTGGACACTGGTTCAGGGAACAGGAATGACACACTGGGCATGGCGCAGTCGCTTCAGGCGCCTTTATTAGGTTCCACTGAAAAGCTGGGGTCAAGGTTATGCTAGTCTGAACCCAGCCAACACACATCTGTGAGCCCAAAGCAGAGCTGAAGCGGAGCACCTATGTCCGGGGAGCAGACTGTCCACTGGAGAGGCTGGGTGGGTGGGGCCAGACCCCATCTTTGGGCCAGGATGGGACCTTGGCAGCTGCTGTGGTTCACTTGGACTGGTGTGCACTTGGGCACCCCTCTCTGGGCTACGGAACCTGCTGGCATGAGCGGGGGGTGGGTAGGGGGGTGTCTGAAGGAGATGTAAGGTGGGGCTTGAGCCACTCCAGTGTGAGAGGGAGCAGCCAGGCCTGACCCTCTGCAGGGCTCACCCCAGCTGGTTGCATTATTAGCTTGACTCTCTTTGGACAATAAAATAAAGTGCATCACTGAACAAAGAGTAACTCAAAACCATAAGCAGAGAAATCACACTTTTTCTTTAGCTAAAAGACAAAAGAAAATGTGAACTATGTGGATGCCAGAACTTCAGAGCAAGAAAATACTGGTGGAGGAGGAAAGGAAATGAAAGTGGCTAACAAGAGTGACTGGCAGAGGAGACAATGGCAGCAGGGGCAGCAAGATCTGTGGAAGTCCACACTACCCAGTGCCTGCCCACACTGGGCTGCAGTGCTGGCAGAAAGGCCTTGGAAACAGGTGACCAAGCAGCACAGCATTTAGTCTCACAGCCAATCTTCATGCCCAGAGAAGAGCCAGAGCACAGAGCCCCAGCCCAGGCAGCTGCCAGGAGGCAGGGCAGACAGACTACTCCCTTGGGTACTTCCCATCTCCTCTGACCCTCAGCAGCCTGACAGCCCCAGGACCAAATGAAATATTGGCCTTCAGGTGATCCTGAGGCAAATGGACGTGTTGTGTCAGTCACAGCCCTGCCATGGCACGGCAAGCAGGTCAGGTTTCTCTGTCCACAGGATCATGGATGGGGAGGACTTCATGCGTTTGTGACAGTTTCCCAACTGCCTGCCTCTGGGCTGGCCTTTCCAGGGCCAGTGCAGCTGGCTTGGCTCTCATTAAGGCAAAGGGGCAATAAGATGCTCATAGCTCGCCTGGGAAAGGGCCAAACCACAGCCACACAGTACACTCTGGACCACTAGGACCTGTTTTGAGCTGCTGGACCTCACACAGTACCAACTGCACAGGCCCCGGAGGTCCCACAGGCACTCTACTCTGACCCACTTCAATGGCCACAGCACAGAGGCCGTGGAGACCAGGACAATGCAGGGACAGGACCAGAGCCCCAGCGCTCAACCTGCCAGCTGTCCGGAGGGGCTGCTTGCCAGGTGAGGGCCACCACTACTCCTGCTCACCACCCACACTGCCAGCTGCCACAGCTGCGTAGCTTGGTAGAAAAGTCTCAGGCACTGAGGTGTGTGAGGCAAACTGACAGTGGCCCCTGGCTACTTACCACCCTGAACACCCAGAGGGGCTGCACTGAAGGAGGTTAAGAGGAGACACTAGTCTAGTCTCTCCTCCTCTCTTTTTGTGCAGCTTTATCTTAAGAACAATAGTCTTCTGGGGCATGAATTACTGATAACTGTTATTATAACCAATGCCAACTTTAAAACCTCATGGTTGCTGGGTGAGAAGGGAAGGCTGCCCACTAACTTCAGAGGTTATGGTCTGGCCACACATGTTCCCAGCAGATGGCACCACTCACATAGGGGGACATGGCCCTGCAACCCAGAGCAGCTGGAAGAGAGGCAGCCCAGAGCTCCCATCTAAACACGCGGGGCTGGGGGTAGGAGGGTTGGACAAAAAGCACTGCGAAGGGAAAGGAGAGCTGAAGACAACAGCTGCCCCTATTCCCAGCGGCGAGAATATGGAGGTGCCCCATCCGCCCACCACAGTGGGGTTGTGCACTGTGCAAGGCATGTGGGGTGTTCCCAGGCAGGGCTGTTTGGCGGTTCCAGTCGGCTACGTTCAGCCCAGCACACCTGCCAGAGCCACCTCTCCAGGATCAGAGCTGAGAAGCTTTGGTGGGTCCAAGACACCAGGGCAGCTGGTCCTGTCCCTGCAGGGCTGCTGGCTTCGGCCACACAGAGGATGCGTCACACTCCTGGCTTCAGAAGGCTGGGCGGGCCCAATCTAGAGGGCTGGAGCCCTAGGTCCGAGGAAGGCTGCACATCTCGCAGTGCCCTGTGCCTGGCTGGTTCATGAAGGTGCAGTGCTGACAGGCCCACATGGCGCTGGTGGCAGCGTGTGTGGAGCCTCCGACGGCACCATACTCATGGCCTGGGAGCTGCACACCAACAGTGCCTGCAGGATGGGAGGAAAATTGCATTCAACTCTCTTCTGCGGGAGACACTCCCCCTGGCCCAAGAGCACTGTGGCACAGGCAGAGGCAGCACGGCCCACATCACACCTGCTGTGTGAGTCAACCGTGGCAACTCCGGGACAAGCAGCCCAGACACCTCTCCTTGCCGTGAAGCAGCACTCCGCTGGCTGTGTTGTAATGTAGCTCTGCATGGACACTGGGTGGTTTCCAGGCTATGAGGCTATGAGGAACAATTTCGCATAAGCTTTAAAGCTCATCAATTTCCTAAAGAACTTGTGGTAGCTGGTCACTGCACCGTTCTTCACCCCTACCAGG
Organism: Thryonomys swinderianus; assembly: GCA_004025085.1. NCBI lineage: Eukaryota > Metazoa > Chordata > Mammalia > Rodentia > Thryonomyidae > Thryonomys > Thryonomys swinderianus. The sequence continues at coordinate 37,627 of PVIC010010557.1, forward strand.
AGGTGGCTCCACATCCAGGAGCACCTGGCAGTGCTAATGTCCTTTTCCTGAGAACTCATGCTAACAAGCACTCCAATACCTCTTTTCAGGCAGGGTCTAAAGCTTGCCTTTTGCTCTTTTGGTGCATGCATGTGTATCTATGTGTGCAGAACTTGGGATTGAACCCAAGAAACTCACCTTTTTTTTGAGGCATGGCGCTGCTATTATAGGTGTGGGCCACCATGCCAAGCTGTTTCTCTCTTCCTCGTTATGCATGTAGTTTCACTGGCCTCAAACTGACAGTAGAGCCTATGCCTACCTCAAACTTATAATCTTCCAGCCTGAGCTGCAGGCCTGCCTACCATACCAAGAGTCCTGGGCCTGCTCCACTTAGTCCCATTGCTGTCAATGTTTTGGGTAGGAGGCTGCACCATATGCATGGACTGCAAGTACTGTCTCCCTGCTGGAGTCTTTACATTCTAACAATACCCTTTGATGAACTAGTATGCTTCATTGTAAATGAAATATTGTGTAACAATTCTTTTCTTTTTTTTTTTGAGTCAGGGTCTTACTTTTGGGCTGGCGTTGAGCTATGTAGCTGAGGTAAGCCTCAAACTCACAGCAATCCTCCTGCCTTGCCTCCCGAGTGCTGGGATGACAGGCATGAGCCACCAGGACCAGCACTGTGGTATGTGGCATTGATTGCTGGTGGGCAAGAGTCACCATGCCCGATACTGCAGTATGTGGTTTCCGGGGATCAAACTTGGGACCTTGCACTCGAAAGGCAGATGCCAGAACCACTGAGCCAAATGCCCAGCCCTCAAACATTTTTTAAAAGGTGAGGAGGGGGCCGGAGGGTTAGCTCAGTGGTTCCAGCGCCTGCCTCGTAAGCGCAAGGACCTGAGTTCGATCCCTGGTTACCACATATAATGCTGGGCGTGGTGGCTCACGCCTGTAATCCCAGCACTCGGGTGGCAGAGACAGGAGGATTGCTGAGTTCGCGGCGGCTTGCCTGGGCACAATAGTTGAGCTCAGGGCCAGCCTGAACTACAAAGCGAGACCCTGTCTCAAAAAAAAAAAAAAAAGGTGAGGAGGGCTGGGGATTTAGCTCAGTGGTCCCAGCGTCTGCCTTGCAAACCCAAGGTCCTGAGTTTAATAACCACATACCACAGTGCAATCAGTACCACACACCACAATACTGGGTGTGACAGCTCATGCCTGTCATCCCAGCACTGGGGAGGCAGAGGCAGGAGGACTGCTGAGTTCGAGGCTTGCCTGGGCTACACAGAGCTCAGGGCCAGCTTGAACTACAAAGCAAGACCCTGTCTCAAGAAAAAAAAAGGTGAGGAAACTGACATCTTAAGGATACATTTGTGCTGAGGATTTAGCTCTGGTTCTAGAGCCTGCTGTGCAAGCCAAGGTCCCAAGTTTGATCCCCATAAGATATAATGAGTCTTCCAGTGTTCTGTAACACAGTGTGTTTCCTATCTGCTAGCTCTCTGGCAACACACTAGCCTTTAACACAGCGCTTTTGCTTGACCACTTGGACTGCTCCCAGTGCCATGTGTTACAGACAACCCTTCTCTAGCAATTCCCAACAGTGGGCCTCAGCACTGGCCTGGATAATCCCATGCTTGATGGGTTGGCACTGTGAGCCCTGAGGAGCTGTGGTAATGGCCAGACTGTCACCTGATGCCATGGGCACTGGGTTCTTACTCATTCAAGTATAGGGTCAGTGGCGAGTTTCTCACAGGGACAGCAAACACTGATCACTTTTCAGAAGGGTCCCCAGGATGTGAGGACGCATGCAACTGATGTATTCATCTACAGTGAGATCAGAGGTGGGCACACCCTCACCTACTGGCCTGGCCAGCATGTACATTTTGTCAATGGGTTCATGCTTTGCCCCACACCCCCAGCTCCCCAGAAGGCACCAGGCTGAGTAGCCCAGGCTGTTAAGAGGCTGCAGCTGGAGTCCGGGTAGGGATGGACATGCAGACACAGATAGATGACTTACTGCATAGCTGCTCAATGGTAGCCCACTGCTCAGACTTCTTCCATGTTTGTGCCAGCTCCTCATTTCTAGTCCTCACAGCCTCTAGCAGCAAGCTGATGCTGTCCTGCAAGAAGCCAGAAAGAAAGTTCCTTCTTGGGCCAGAGACTTAGCTTGGTGATTCCAGCACCTGACTAGCAAGTGCAAGGTCCCTGGTTCAATCTCAGTAACCACATACAACAATACTGGACATGGTGACTCATACCCATCAGCAATCAGTACCACATACCGTAAATGCTGGGCGTGGTGGCTCATGCCTGCAATTCCAGCACTCAGGAGGCAGGGGCAGGAGGACTGCTGAGTTTGAGGCTTGCCTAGGCTACATAGTGAGCTCAGCACCGGCCTCAACTACAAAGGAAGACCCTGCCCTCAGCCCCTCCTCCCAAAAGCTTCTAGTGTGGTGATACAGAGCTATAATCCTATCACTTGGGAACCTGAGGCAGGAGGACTGCCATGAGTTTGAGGCCAGCCTCGGCTATATAATGACTTCATGGGCAGCCTGACCTACATAGCAAGACCTGTCTTAATCGATCAATCAATCCATTCAATAGGCTGTCACTATATGAAAAAAGTGCCACAGGCCAGAGATTTAGCTCAGTGGTTCCACCGCTTGCCTAGCAAGCACAAGGTCCCTGGTTCTATCCAGGTTAGCATATACAATGATATGACATTGGCATGGTGACTCATGCCCACCAGCAATCAGTACCACACCCCACAATGCTGGGCGTGGTGGCTCACACCTGTAATCCCCAGCACTCGGGAGGCAGAGACATGAGATTGCTGAGTTCAAGGCTTGCCTGGGCTACATAGTGAGCTCAGGGCCAGCCTGAACTATAAAGCAAGACCCTGTCTCAAAAAAAAAAAAAAAAAAAAAAAAAGTGCCACAACCTGGATCTATACACACAAATGTTAGGGTGAGCTGAAATTTAAATTGTTCCCAAACAGCTCCGAGTGGTTATCTGCCTCTCTCCATCATGGACTGACAGTGGCCTCAACAGCCTAAAGCTCAGAAGCTCATGTCCTTGATCCTATAGGAAGGGACAGATAGACAGGAGTAGACAGGAGACCCAGCCTCTGCCTCACACTTCCTTCTGCCTATTTCTCTTCTCTCTACTGTGTATGGAAACCACACTCTAGATCTTAGGCCTCCAGGATTGGTATGCACAGAAGTAGGGCAGTGAGGGACTGATAAAAACTTCAAGAGCTCTTAATACTTTTAATACACATCTTCTTTCCTGTTTTGTTGGACTCATGTCCTTTGCTGTAGCCCCAGCTCTTCTTTTTGTAAGGATAACTGTTTCATAGTTACTAATAAGGGTCCCCAGACACACAGGGAGTCTTGCCTGTCACTCCTGACCCTCAGTGGCAGGACTGACCTTTAGACAGGAGGCACAGTTTCCAGGGGAAATTAGGGAAGGGAGAAAAGGTGGCAAAAGCCACTGAATATCTGATGTCCAGGTGATGTGGTGACTTAATAGCTATAAAATAAATCCAACAGATGGAAAGGCGACTACAATCTGCCTGACACAAAAAAGCCCTAAGGGCTTTACTCTGTCTCCTGCAGGAAGGTGCTGAGTAAGCACTATCAGGCTCTGAAAGAGGCCTCCTGGCAGAGAAGCAAGGGGCTCAGGAGGACGCCCTCCCATGGCACACACAGAAGCCTCCTGGGAGGACCCACTGCCCGACCACCCTGATGGGCTCAGAGTATCTGCTATCAACAAACTCTGGCCCTCTCCTTCTCCCATGACATGTCTCCCAAGTGCCAGCTGTGCAGCTGTGTGTGGGCCTGGAAGCTGGCCAAAGCTCAAGGCTGAGGCAATAAAATAGCACTGAATCGGGAGCGGAAGAGAGGCAATGTCAGCAAAGAGCTCTCGAAACTGTCATAGCAGAAATTGTCTACACTGAGGACCCTGGTTCTCCCAATACATTCATCTTCTAGATTATAACCAAGAGTCCTTTGCTACAGAGAACATGGTGTCAGCATTCATCTCTCCATCACACACACACTCACAGAGGATGAGGGAAGATGCCCTTCAACACCTGCTTTCACCCAGCTTTGCACCACACTCTGGTTTGAGGAAACAAAGTGAATAAATGGGGCATCTTTTTACCCTGAACCCTACCTGCAGAGGCATGACTTCATTGGTGACCAGAAACAGCAGGAGGTGGAAATCCGAGATGGTATCCAAGAACACAGACGAGGTATTCTGAGACAAGTAGGTGGCCAAGCTGTGGAAGTCCTGGAGACAAAACGGCAGGAGAAAAGGAGAGACGTGGACACTCTGTGACCACTTCCACAGGGAGACCCTGATGGAAGCCACCAGCTACCAGGACAACACACAGCGCTAAGACACCTGCCTCTCTCTTCTATCACCACCGAAAGTCCAAGAGGCACAAACAGCATGAGGTAAGTATCTGACCCTCCTAGGCAGAGAAGTGCTCAACACATCTACCTGGCAAGGTGTGAAAGGACCAAGGTGTGTGAGGAAGCAGGTGTGTAAGCTCACTCAGCATGAAACAGAAAGACAAAGGGGCAACACCCCTTTCCTTTGAAGTGGAGTGGGTGAGGAAATGGACCACTCCAGGGCAGGTGATCTTTCCTGCCTGGCTGCCACCGAGCCAGGCCAGCAGAGTGTGGAGGCAGAAAGGAATGGGGCAGGGGGCATGGCCCACACAGTAGCACTGAGCACAAGAGTTTCAAAGGGGCTCCCTTTGGTCCTGAGAAATACCCCATGCTCCCCAGGAGACAGGAGTGAGGTGCCAGACTACCAGAGGAAGCCTCACAGTAAACTGTGTTAGAATACCTTGTTACAAGAATTCCTCAGTCAAGCCTCATCTGCAACAAGGGTTTCAAACTGCCACTGAGGAGGAGGAGGAGCCCAGGCTACCTACGTGAGAGAGGCAGTAATGGCCACCCTGGTCAGGCTTGACCTGCTGCAGAGAGCGGCCTGATCAACGGGCCCTCTGGTACCACACACCAGAGTTCAGCAAGGCCACTGGCCCAGGATGGAGCTGAAGGGCCAAGAAACGCAGGGGAGATGAGCCCAGCAACAAGGAAGCCAGACTGTGTCTGCTGCTCGGCTCTGAGAAACGTACCTTCACGAACAAAGAACCCAGGGAAAAGCTGTTGCTAGAAGATACAGTGACTAATAAATTTTGGAAAAATTGGGGCCAGAGATTTAGCTCAGTGGTTCCACCGCCTGCCTTGCAAGCAGAAGGCCCTGAGTTTAATCCCCGGTAACCACATACAATGCTGGGTGTGGTGACTCACGCCCACCAGCAATCAATACCACATACCACAATGGCGGGCGTGGTGGCTCACGCCTGTAATCCCAGCACTCGGGAGGCAGAGACAGGAGGATTGCTGAGTTCGCGGCGGCTTGCCTGGGCACCATAGTGAGCTCAGGGCCAGCCTGAACTACAAAGTGAGACCCCGTCTCAAAAAAAAAATTTTTTTTTTCTTTTTTTCTTTTGGAGACAGGGTCTTGCTTTGTAGT